>JAFCGX010000120.1:0-48818 GCA_019023105.1 Diglossa brunneiventris
GACCCGGGAGGAAGAAAAACCTCGGGGGACGGGGATTTCGCCTGGACGGAGACAGCGGCTGTGGCAGCAGGACTGACCATAGCGTAGGGGGACGCCCCGGGACCCGTGAGCCGCATGGAGGCGATAGCGAAGGTCGTAAGTTTGATGCATATGCAATGGGGAATTAAGTGTGAGCTCAGAAATTTTACTCTTGCTGTGACAAGACTTCTAGAGCTGGGGGCATTCAGAGCCCCGGAGAAATATTATATCAGAGGTTTGGGAGAAATGTACAGCTGCCTTGGCAAGGGTACAAAGGCACAGGCAGTGGAAAAAGTCTGAAAGCGTGGGGGAAAGTAGAGGAAGCCTTAAGCAAGGCAATAGAGAGCGGGAGACCAGGCAGCTGCGCAAACCATTTACTAGCCTTGCCACAGCTGGGGGTGGCCACAACAACAAAGACCCCCCCTGAAGCGAGTCGATCAAACCGGGATGCGCGGGGGCCGGGCGCGCTCCATCCCTCCCCCGCGCCCGAGCCCGGATCCTCCGGAGCCCCCGGGGGACCCCCCTGCCCCCCCGCGGGACGCGCCGGGTCCGGCCCCCCCGCGGAGACTCCCCGGGACTCCGCGGTTCCCCGCCCGTCCCTTCCCGCCGGTCGCCGATCCGATGCGGCGCGGGACGGTGCGCGCGCCTCTTTCTGGGGAGAGCCGGCCACGGATGCGTGCGGCGCCGCGGCGGCGGCCGCGGAGGCGTGCGGCGCCGCGGCGGCGGCCGCGGAGGCGTGCGGCGCGGCGGCGGCGGCCGCGGAGGCGTGGCGCGCGGGCGGCGGCGGCCTGCGGACACGCGGGCGGCGGCGGCGGTGTCCCCGCCGCCATACCCTTTGAATATGGCGCGGGCGGGCAAGGGGAGGGGCGGACCCCGCGCGCTCATGGCGCGAAAAGCCCGGGGACAAAGACAGACGCAGACGCGCACGCGCGGGAAGCCGGCGCCGAGCGCATGCTCTGTCAGGAGCTGCGGATCCCCGCAACCGCGCAAGCGCAGGGAGGCGGCGGGGGGCGGATACTCGCCTGGGAGCCGCGCCCCATGTCGCCACCATATACGGGGGAGATCCCTCCCTGCGGGAGGCAGGGCGAGCCCAGGGGGCGGGAGCGGCACCCGCCTCCGAGGGAGGAGCGGGGCCGGAGCCGAACAAAACGGCAAGGCGGACCGGAAGTCTATCAGCAGTTTACTTCCGACTCAGAAAGGAGTGACATCTCCTCAGACCGCTCCGAGTCCAGCGGCGACTCGGAGACGGAGAAAATAAAATCAAGGCGGTTTCGCATGAAACCGAATAAACCTTTAAATAAAACCGATAACCAGTTACAATACAAATTCACCGACTGGGGCAAAATAAAAATAGCCTGCGCAGACTGGGAACCCGCAGCAAATGTGCATGCTTTTCCAGTGAGGGTAACGGGCGCTCAGGGGAACCAGCAAAGAATATACACGCCGGTGAATGTAAAAGAAATTCAGACGATTGTAAAAGCTATTTCAGAAAAAGGGATCAATTCAGGGGTAGTTTCTACTCTCATGGACGGCCTTTTTGGTAACGATGATCTGCTTCCCTTTGATATAAAACAAATAAGCCGCATGATTTTTGACGGGGCGGGACGCATAGTTTTTAAGCAAGAATGGACCGATCTATGCACCGCCGCACTAGCGCGGGCAAATGGAGAGGGACAGCCTCTCAACGGGTCCAGTTTATCTCGGCTAATGGGGAAGCATGATGAAGTAGCCACACCACAGCAACAGGCAGCACAGCTGCGAGCCGAGGAGGTTAGGGCAACATCCCGGGCGGCCAGAGAGGCTATACGCACCGCCTCCAGGGTAGTGGCCAGACCGACACCATGGTCCACCATAAAACAGGGAGAAAGTGAGAGTTTTACAAAATTCGTTGACCGCCTACAGGCCGCCGTGGACTCTTCTACACTGCCCAATGAGGCAAAAGGTCCAGTAGCAGCGGACTGCTTAAGGCAACAGTGTAATACTGTCACCAAAGAGATATTGCGGTCCCTGCCAGTCGGAGCCAACTTGGCTGACATGATCAAACATGTCGTGAGGGAAGAACAGCTGACACCTATTCAAGCAGCCGTCCAAACCCTGACCAGTGCAATGGCTTGCTTTAAGTGTGGTCAGGCAGGGCATGTTGCAGCAGGCTGTCCACAGCCAGCACGGTTTCCCCCGGCAGCACCCTTGCCCCAGCAGCGCCCGGGAGGGGTCTGCTGGAGCTGTGGGAAGAGAGGTCACTTTGCAAGGGACTGCAGATCCCGGCCACGGGGAAACGGGAGAGGGAGGGGGCGCACGGGCCATACTCAGCCTCCTCCCGCTGCAAATGGGAGACGGCCCACCTATGCCAACCCTCAATGGGGCAGGGAACCCTCATACCCTATGCTCCCACAGCAGGCAGTCAACATTACACCTCCACCAGCGATGCAGTGGCAGAGCTGTACAGCACTCCCAACAGTGCCTTCACACCCCCCACCATCACAAGCTGCGCAGGTGCCACAAGGCCAGCAGGGGACGCCCCAGAGCGGGACCCCTGGGTGGCCCTGGCCATGAAAATAGGGAAGGAGCCCCTGACAGTGTGGGGGACATGTCGCCTATACGGTAGCCAGGACCCTCACGTCATAGGGCTTCAGTTTTGGGCGGACACGGGATCAGACTGCACGATTATTCCCCAATCACATTGGCCCAGACATTGGCAATTTAGAGAAGTCCCTCCAGTGAACGGGGTGGGAGGACAAACCCGGGCATGGAAAAGCACCCAGCTGGTGGCTATGACACTTCACACGAACAAGGGACCAGAGCAAACAATAGCCATTTACCCCTACATTTTACAAAATTCTCCTCCCTTGATAGGGAGAGATGTCCTTGCTATGCTAGGAGTCAGGATTACAAATTTATCGTAAGGGCCACTGCCGTGCATCCTATGTTACCGATCAGATTGACTTGGAAATCATCAGACCCTGTCTGGATCGAGCAGTGGCCCTTGTCAGAGCCTCGAATAGCAGCCTTGCTGGAGCTGGTCGAACGCGAACTGCAAAAGGGTCACATAGAACCCTCCGTCAGCCCCTGGAATACCCCTGTGTTTGTAATCCCCAAAAGGTCAGGAGAAGGTTACCGCCTCATCCACGACCTGAGAGAGGTGAACAAGACAATCCGACCCATGGGTCCGGTCCAAACACTGCTACCTGCGAACTCAGCCATTCCCGAAGGACAGCCATGCGCAGTGCTGGACATCAAAGACTGCTTCTTCTCGATACCCCTGCACCCCGAAGACAGAGAGCGACTCGCATTCTCCGTGGTGTTTCCGAACGGCCAGCGACCCAACCTACGCTTCCAATGGAGAGTGCTTCCGCAAGGACTAGTGGACAGCCCGACCATCTGCCAGATCACCGTGGACAGAGCGCTGACACCAGTCCGACGATCCTACCCCACTGCAACCATTATTCAATACATGGACGACATTTTAATTGCAGCACCATCGACGGGCCAAGTGGATCACCTGGTGTCCACAGTCACAGAAACCCTCCGGGCCAACGGCTTCGAAATCGCGAGCGCAAAGATCAAAAGGGGACCCTGTGTGACCTTCCTGGGAGTGGGAATCACAAGTTCCTACGTGACTCCTCCCAAGGTGAAGATCCACCGAGACATCAAAACACTCCACGATGTGCAACGCCTGGTGGGATCACTGCAGTGGGTTCGCAACATCGTCCTGATTCCTCCCGAGGTCATGGACCCTTTATATGACCTCCTGAAAGGAAAGCACCCCTGGGAACCCAAGGAGCTGACACCGCAAGCAAAGAGCTCCCTCGACTTCATCGAGCAGCAGATGTCCACTGGCACGCTCGCCAGGTGGAACCCAGCCATGCCCCTGGACCTGTACGTCCACTTCACGCCAAAGGGAGGCGTCGGGGCACTGGCCCAAGGACCTTCCGAAAACTCCCGGCCGATCCAATGGGTGGTCCTCGGGAGACCCGTTCGTGCATTCTCCTCAGGAATGGAATGCATCGCCAGCCTCATCAGGAGAGGCAGGAAGCTCGCCTTGAGACACCTGGGGACCGAACCAACAAAAATCTACCTTCCCTTCGCAAGCAAACAACCACGGAGTCAACCACAATTTCAGAACACCTGGCCCTTGCTCTCACCGGCTTCGGAGGAGAAATCTCCTACTCCACCAGACCCCCTTGGACTCAGCTGCTGACCATCGTCGACATGGACACACCGCCAAAGGTCAAGGACCGACCACAGCCAGGACCAACGGTCTTCACGGACGCTTCCTCCACAACCTCTACAGCAGTGGCAGTGTGGCAGACAGGAGAACAATGGCAATGCATCAAAGCGTGTGATCCCACACTGTCAGTGCAGCAACTGGAAGCAGCAGCAGTGGTCTTGGCGTGCGGACTCTTCAAAGAGGAACACCTCAACATTGTAACGGACTCTATATTCGTGGCAAGGCTTTGCCTAGCCATGGCAGGACCAGGTGTGTCAACATCTACAGCAGCCCAGATGCTGGAAGAGGCACTCTCCTCACGACAGGGAACCGTATCTGTCATTCACGTCAACAGCCACGACCCAATAAAAGGTTACTTTCAGACAGGCAACGACAAAGCAGACGCTGCAGCAAAAGGCGTCTGGACAATGCAGGAAGCTCGTCAGCTGCACGAGTCACTCCACATCGGAGCCAAAGCGCTAGCGAAGAGATGCGGGATCTCGACAGCGGATGCAAAACACGTGGTGTCTACCTGTCCTCACTGCCAGAAGTCGCCCCTGTGGTCCAGCGGGATCAACCCGAGAGGTCTCAAGCCCTCAGAGATCTGGCAGTCAGACTTCACCGTGAGTCAGCTGCTGAAGCCCCGAGCATGGCTTGCAGTGACAGTGGACACTCACAGCGGAACAATCGTAGCCACACAGCATCCCAAAACTAACTCAAAAGCCACGATTCAGCACTGGCTGACGGCCATGGCATGGCTTGGTATCCCCAAGCAGATCAAAACCGACAACGGTTCCAATTTCACCTCAAAACCAGTGCGAGAATTCGCCTCGAAATGGGGCATCACATTAGTACAAGGTATCCCCTATAACAGTACCGGGCAGGCCATAGTCGAGCGAGCAAATCAAACCCTGAAAACCAAGCTAGAGGTGTTGGCAAAAGCAGAGGGCTTTGCCAATTCCATTCCCCCAGGAGACCAAGCACGTGTGCTAGCAACCGCCCTGCTAGCACTGAATCAGTTCCCTAGGGGGGAGGAAACAAACAGTCCCATCCAAAAACACTGGGCCACTCGAACACTAGAGGAGGGCCCACAGGTAGTGATCAGAAACGAGCTGGGCGAATGGGAACGGGGCTGGAGGTTGATGCTCACAGGGCGAGGGTACGCAGCTGTCAAAAAAGACGGAAAAATCAGGTGGTGTCCACTCAGGTCAATCAAGCCCGACCTCCGCAGTGGGCAGGATGAGACTAATGAGAATTGTGAGTTTCTGTTTACAGGACATGATCATGGGTCGTCCTTGGGATGAGTACACTCCCCTTCCAGAAGAAAGAGACGGACCACCAAGCCGCCAGACAGCACCCAAGAAACCCGCACGGGAGAGACCCAAGCATCAACAGTGTTTCTGTGCGATCTTGCTGTTGGGGCTTGTCGCCAGAGGACAAGCCAGCCCAAACTACTACCCCCATCAGCCATTCAGGTGGGTCATGCGACGTCTTACCGACGGTAAGACGCTCAGAGAAATCACCACGCCACACACCCCATCCTTCGTGCTTCGCGTTACCGACCTGTTTCCAGGACAACCAAAGACAGACCCTCATTCCCCACACGCCACACACATGTACTTGTCCTACTGGTGCCCAGCTTCAAACTCAGGAAAAAGTTACTGTAATCGCCCAGGGTGGGGATACTGTGGGCACTGGGGCTGCGAAACAATAGTTACGGACGCCAGGCCGTCAGGGCCTGGGTGGGACCCTCAAGAGCCCGACAAGTTCCTACAGTTCACCTGGGCACCAGCAGGTTGCAAAACACCCGTCTTCCTTCAGGGAAACTTCTATCGAAATCACCATAAAATCCCCAAAATTCGGAAATGCATTCACTACAACATGACAGTCCTACAGCCAAATCACCCTAGTTGGGCCGTGGGCAAAACATGGACAGCAGTCCTTCAAGGGTCGAAACAGTGGGAGAACGTGCAAATAGCCAGGCTTCAACCGGCAGCACCCAGAGCGGTTGGACCCAACAAGGTAATTAAAAGCACGCAGAAAGGGGGAAACATGACCTACCCCAAGGCTTGGCCCAAAAAGGTCACCGACATCCCGATCAAAGGCATGGAGACCTTCCAGATAGGCCGCTCAGACAGGTCAGACTCAGACCCAATCCTTCGCATGCTAGAAGCTAGTTACCTATCCCTAAACGAATCTAACCCTAACCTAACCGACTCCTGTTGGCTTTGTTATGATGTAAAACCTCCCTTTTACGAAGGAATCGCGTTAGACACCCCCTTTACCTATTCCACAGCCGATGCTCCCCATCAGTGCAGGTGGGACACCCCCCGCAAGGGAATCACCCTGAGTCAGGTCACGGGTCGAGGCAGATGCTTTGGCAACGTAACCCTAGCCAAACGAAAGGGAGACGTCTGTACCGAAGTAGTCGAGCCCGACAAAAAGAAAAATAAGTGGGTGGTCCCATCCGCATCGGGGATGTGGGTTTGCCAGAGATCCGGAGTGAGCCCCTGTGTGTCCCTTGCCAAATTCAGTAACTCTAACGACTTTTGTGTCCAAGTTCTGATTGTTCCTAGGGTCCTGTACCACTCAGACGAAGAGGTGTACCACCTTTTCGAAGAGACCAGTCGACTCCACAAAAGAGAAATATTGACAGGTATAACTATCGCAATGCTGCTCGGCCTAGGAGCAGCCGGAACGGCAACGGGAGTCTCAGCCCTAGCAACTCAGAGCCAAGGACTGTCACAGCTGCAAACGACCATAGACGAGGACCTGCAGAGGATCGAGAAATCCATTTCCTTCCTGGAGAAGTCAGTCTCCTCACTCTCGGAAGTGGTCCTGCAGAACAGGCGAGGTCTGGACCTTCTGCTCATGCAGCAAGGAGGCCTGTGTGCCGCCTTGAAAGAGGAATGCTGCTTCTACGCAGACCACACGGGAGTCGTCAGAGACTCCATGGCAGAACTCCGAAACAGACTGGCTCAGAGACAGAGAGACAGGGAAGCCCAACAGGGTTGGTTCGAATCCTGGTTCAACCAATCACCTTGGCTGACCACTCTGATTTCTACCCTAGCAGGTCCATTAGTAATGCTGCTTTTAACCATCACCTTCGGGCCATGCTTGTTAAACAAGCTGGTTTCATTCGTCCGTGCCCGCCTAGAACGGAATAACATCCTGTTCATAGGAAGGCAACAGATGCTGGGAATTTAATGGGGATCACCGCCGGTCGCGAGAGAATTGTCTGGCAAAAACTCAGGTTTCCCAAAAACCCTTTTCCCTTGTTAAATCCTAACCTTCTACCTCATTTTAGTGCATAGATAAGTAACTAACCCAATCATTAGTGAAAGAGGGGGGGGGAGATGTGGAATGCAGGGACAGGCGTTCGGAAGATAACGGGCTGTTACGGGAAGAAACAGAGACCCCTCTCCCCTCCTGCTCTCCAGAGATAAGATAGAGATCACCCTCGGAATGCGGTTAAGCAAGAGACCCCCACTAACATAGGAATACCAGTAACTTTCCACTCCATACTAACCCTAGAAGGTCTAGCACGACCCCTTTCCTGACGTAGAGAAACCCAGGTCTATATAATCCCTCAAGAAGAGATAATAAACGCTTTTCAGATCGTCCATCATATTGATGTCTGCGTATCTCTTAAGCCCGAGCAGCCCTGAGAATTTGGGCTGCCGTGCTGTACTCCAGAACCAGGTCGCCCGCCTTTCAAACAGAAGGCAACACCAGTGGCTGCCCTTTACTGTCAGTGCTGCGGACACTGTGTGGGACACCTGCACAGTCATTCTTGTCCGGGGTAAGCTTGGGTGCCCCTTGAATATTCAGCATGATTGCTGCTACAGCTCTGAGGCAACCTGGCCATCTTTTGGCTGTTGCATCTAGTTGCTTAGAGAAGTAAGCAACTGCCCTCTGGTATGGACCCAAGTCCTGAGCCAGTATTCCCAGGGCAATTCCTTGTTTTTCATGGGAAAATAGAAAGAATGGTTTACTCACATCTGGAAGTTTCAAAGCTGGAGCTGACATGAGGGTACTCTTTAGCTGGTGAAAGGCCCATGTGTTTTCTTCTGTCCACTGGAGATCTCTGCTTTCATTGTCAATAAGAGTATAGAGGGGTTTGACGAGCAGTCCATAATTGTAAACTCACAGCTGGCACTACCTTGCCATGCTTAAGAAGGTTCAGAGTTCTTTCATTGTCTGGGGTTTTGGGGTTGGCATACAGCTTCCCCGCCCTAAAGTCTGTTGCCCAGCACTTACTTTGTACCCCAGGTAGATTACTTTCTGTTTCACTACCTGTGTCCTTTCTTTTGATATTCTGTATCCTTGGAGTCCTAGGAAATTTGAAAGGCTTACCGTCTAGGCCACACATGCTTCTCAAGTGGCTACTAGATCTTCTACATACTGCAACATCTTCCATTCTTCTTGTGGAGCTCCCTGGGACTCTGGGTTTCTGCAAGTTGTTCTTCAGTTGGGGTGGCGGAATTTCTGAAGCTTTCAGGCACATGGACCATGTGAGCTGTGTCATTCGGATGCAAAAATTTTCTGGCTGGCTTTGTGGATAGGGAGGCAAAAGAAGGCATCTCTCAAGTCTAAAACAGTGAACCAGGTTAGCTTAGGTGTTAAACAAGTCAGTAAAGTATATGGATTTGCTACCACCACATATAAATTCTTTGCTATCTTATTGACAGCCCTCAATCCAGTACTATCAATTATTGGGCTGATTCTTTCCCTGTCTTCTTTTTGAGGGAGTGCTGTTCAATTCCCACTGGTTGTGTTCTTTTCTGTAAGCTTGATTACTATGGGGTGGCATTTTCACCCTCCTTAGTACGGCAGAAGCTCACACCCCCAAAAATACTTACTTACTTATTCTAATATCTCTCTATTAATGTCCTTCCTAATTTCAATGGCTGTTAATGTTAAGCCTAACATGTTTATATCATTTGCCTCCAGAGTAACCTCCTCATTTGAGAATGTTCAGTGAACATATACAAAAGCTTCTAAGTATACATGTTACTTTAAAGATTTCACAAAGGTATGCCTTCTCAGACTGGCCAGCTGTTCCCCACACTACAACATAAACATTCTCTACAGGCACTAAAGCTTTATTTAAAACTGAATATATGGCCCCTGTATCAACTAAAATTCCACCCTTTTTCTTCTCCCCCCACCCCAGCTTCTTCAGTTGTGTGCAGCTATTTGTTAATTACCCCAGATCCAATGATGCATCACATCCCTTAAGCGCTCTAGGAATTCAGATGAAATCTCAGAAGGCCCCTGCTTGGGGAAATATAAGGCAGACCAATTTATGATTTTTTTTTTTTTTTTTTTGGAATGGTTCTTCCCACTCTTGTTGCTATCTAGTCTTGATAATCTGCTGATATCTTAGCAATCTTTTCTCATGCCTCTAAATCAAGAGTGGTAAATAGAACTTTAAGCATTAATTTCTCTCCTTCTGGTCCTACTGCCTCTCGTAGTAGGGGCTTGCTTCTTTGGATTGCTAAGCAGGGGTGGATGTGAATGGATATACCTTTGGAGCCTGAGTCCTCTCCCCTTTTGGGGAGAGGTCTCCTTACCCTTCCTTCCTCACCTTAGGAGGAGTTTTTTTTAACAGATCATGTGTACTCATTTTATGAACTATAATCACTTTGTATTTCAGCATGATAATCTTTGTCTAACTTCATACATTGCTATCTTATGCTGCATGCTGAACATGACATTTGATTTGCCTCCTCTTTTACCTTGTTTTCCTTTTCAAGGGCCAAGATCCCACAGTCCCTTTGCCATTCTGGGTGATTTCTTAAAACAAAAAAACATATTAGCATACAAAACCTCATCTCATTTACCTTCCCGTTTTAAAACAGCATTAACTGCAATGAGTTATTATAAACCTTTTCATTTTCTGAGCTGCCCCTACTGGCAGCTTTGTTCCAGTGGGTCCTCTCCCAAAAGGGGCTAGTTCAGGAACCTCTTTGCTCTGGTCAGTTCTTATTTCCTTCTCCTTATGCTACCTTGTTTCTCCCCAAGCCCTACAGTGTCTCTTCTCAGTTTTTCCCTCACGCACAGATCTCCAGGGTGGCAGATATCAGATGTGATTACTCACACAAGCTTTTTAACATTTTAGGTTCTGAATCAGCTTGAGCAGAAAACTTTAATTTATACTCGGGGCATGTGCCCTGACGTTCATTAGAACAGCACGGCCAACGTCCCTCACAGGCTCTGTACTGCAGGGTGCCAACTTCTTGATGCATCAGAAGCTCTCAGAAATCCTTGTAGAGGCAGGCTATTCCATTTAGAGTTCCACGGGGAACTCCAAATCTCTACTGCCCTGCAAAAGGCTGTGCTTGTTACAGCAAAAACTTTGATATGCCTGCAAACAGGGACACATACACACACATCCCCCTTATCTCAAGTTCACTAGAGCCAGGCTTGGATCGCTGTGGGGGGGAATTCTTGGAATTCCTTTAATTTGCTTTACCACAGTTAAACATAAATCACCATACCATAGTTCTTCTGTGTAAAATGCCACTCTTGTTGCAAACAAGATCTTAAAATCCCTGCAAACGCAAACACCACTATACGGGGGGAAGAACCACACAAAATCACTGGGAAAGAGCATATCTCCTCTCGAAGTGCCCACTTTTCCCAAAACAACAAAACATACAATAATTCAGCATTTACTCACATCAGCTTTCTCTGGACACAATCAAAATAACAGCACGCAGTAAAATTCCAGAGACTAAGCCCAAACTCCAGGGCAGAGAAATTCCCTGAGCTCGTACTCACAGTTAAAATGTGCCAAATTTACACAAATCACCACATTTAAACACAATAAATATCTTCACTACTGTCCAAGGTCTCTTCGCTTGTTCCACTTCTCCGCGGGGCGCTCCCTGCCCCCACAGCCTGCCTCAGCCGGCGCCTCAAGCCTCACTCGGCCGCTTCAGACACGAGTAGAACTCACCCCCCCGCACCATGGGTGAGCTCACTTGTTCGCTCTCTCTTTCACATGCCACACACTCGCACGATTACAGACACATTAACATTAATCACACAACGTATTAACCATACGATGATACAGTGTCCGGACACCACACACACACACTCCCGCCCTATCAGGAGTGCTTTCTTACACATACACACACACACACTCCCACTCTATCAGGAGTGCTTTCTTTCACATACACACACTCCCGCTCTATCAGGAGTGCTTTCTTAGCCGCCCCATCGGCAGACACACACACTCCCGCTCTATCAGGAGTGAACATTTCCCACACACGGGTCCACTCGACCCACCCTGGGTCGCTACGGCCGCCCTATCAGCAGTGGAACCCCTTCTCCCGTTAGCCGCTCCTCTGCCGCGCTATCGGCTGCGACCACGGGCCCAACACTCAGACGTCTCTGAGTGACTTACTCGGCCATCCTATAATTCACCCTTTTCCTCCCCCCCAGGGGCCCCTCTTAATACATACCGTATCCTCCGCAGGCCAGCAGGTCCTTGTCTGTCCTCGCAGGTGGCAAGCCGAGACGAGCGGAGCCCCTCCAGGAAAATCCTGGGGCGCGCCTTGGAGGTCCGTTTATCCCTTCTGCCCCTGCGGGGACAGAGAACTCCTGGGCTGGCTCGCCAAAATGTTTTGCGGAGATAGAAGAAAAACTCCACAACTCCTGTCAGAGTTGTAAAGCCGGTATGTTTATTACAGCGCCGGACGCATGTGGGAATCATTCCCCTAAAATGACATGCGTACCTCTGTAAACTCTAGACTTCTTTTTATCCCCCTTACAAATGCATATGTATACAATTTCACAATAGGCTCATACATATTCATTTTACAAGTTTCGCAGTGACTTTTGCTGTTAGATTCTTCTTTATCAGAAGGAATTTCTTGTGTCCTTGTTCTGTTCTGCAGTGTCTCTGTTTTTCTTTTCGCTGTCTTCTTCTTTATCTTCTTGTCTTTTACTGAAGCAGCTTTTCTCTTTGGCCTTGGCTTTACACAGAAAGGCACTTTTCACCCTTTTTTACTCTGGGGGTTTTTACTATGCCTCAGTATCATTACTTTTGCTGAAGTCTGAGTGTATAGAAGGATTATTAATAGCCATTGGTAACTGAAAAATGTCACAGGAAAAAGAGAAAACTGACACAGGATATGTGTGCTTCTGTTGATATATTAAAAGTGAGAAAATAAGGTGGGAAACTAAAATGACAGGTATTAAATAAGGACATACATATGCATGCTAGAAACTAGGTAATACTAAGGTTCATAAAAAAAGAGAGAAGACTGTGCAAGAGGAGAAATAAAATTGAATATTAAATATAAAGTCACATAAAATGAAACAAATGTTTTTTTGCCTTCAAAGACTAAAAACTTCCAGACATACTAGAAAGAAAATAAATTGTAAGATATGAATAGGATCAGCAACTACTCACCATTGCTATTAGAATACTTTTAAGTCCAGAGGAGTTGCTTTTATGAAGAATTAAATTCATTGACATGTGAAAATCATTATGGAATTGCAGAGAGAAAAGTAACTGAGAAAGTAATACAGTAAATGTGCTAAAACCAGGGGAAAATGCATAGTACTAAGTGCTCTTCTGAAGGCATGTTATTTTGTGCTATATTGCTGCATCCCCAAACTTCCACTGTAATCATCAAGCATTTGCAGAGAATTTTTAGGCCTACACACCAAAACAGGTTGTATAATGAAGCAATCTTGGGACTCAAAAGTAATTGCTGGCATACCTGAACCACCTTCTTTGCATGCTAAGGTCTTGTAGGAAAGGACAGCAGATCTTTAGTATTAGGTGGCCTAAATTCTGCATAATTTACTGTCATTAGTATGTCCAAGAAGTGAACTGCAGTCACACACTGTATTGCCATGATCACAGATGGAGTTTAGAATCATGGATGGACCCTTTAGGATCATGCACTGGTGAGTGAGAAGGGCATATTGGCTCCAGAATTATCTCCTATTCAGTTTATCTTGGACTATTTATCAGTTTATCCCCATAACATAGCTAAAGGAACTGTTGCACTGGAAGCAATGGAACTGTGCAGTGTGAGTTACAGAAGAATGCAGGAATGAATGCCCATGAAGCAGCACAAGGTAAAATCCCTGTCGCTTCTCGTGCCTGAAACTACTTGGTTTGAGCTATCTGTGCCATCTCTGTAGTAGATTGCAAACAGCCTGCTGGAAAAGAAGGAGAAAGCAGGGGAAAAAAAGCCACTAGGCGCAGGGGGGCTTTCTCAGCGCGGCGCAAGGCAGCTCCGGTTTTGGGATTGCCACGCGGCACGGGCGGGGGGGCTCTGTCTATCCCTCGGCACGGCGTGGCGAGTTCCGATTCCGTGCTGCTGCCGGCGGCACTTTTAAAAGCAGTACAAGCAGCTGCGTTGTGAAGGGCTAAAGGTCTGCGTGTTTTCGCTTCTTAACTGCAGTTTTTGGAAATCCATAGCTGATTTGGTTTTCTTTTCGGTTGGCGGGAGATTGTACTGTGCCTTTTACATCTAAAATGGGCTCTAAGTTAAGCACAGCACAAAAAGGAGTGTATTATCATATTGTTGGAATTTTAGTTAGTGGAAATGTAACGTTCTCTAAAGGAAAATTGAAATGGATTATAAGACGGCTTTTTCTACATTTCCCACAAATTTCTCCTGAAGAAGTCCACAATATTCAATTCTGGGACAAAGTAGGGCATGAATTGATAACCTTGGAAAAGTCCGGGGACCCGTCCTCAGATAAATTTGTGTTTTGGAGTTTACAAGTTTGATCAGCCTTGCTCAAACAAAGGGAAGTGAAGGAAAAGCCAAATAACAAGGAATGTACCTCTGCTCTCCCTGTTTATCCTCCTCCCAGATCTGAACCCTCTACCCCAAAACTTGGTATTTTAAAGAGAGCAGACTCTGCTCATGCCCAGGGAAGCCGGCCCCCTGAGCACCTTAAAATGCCTGATTTCAACTGTCCACAACGTCCTGACCAGACCGTGTAGAATTGTCCCCAATCCCCTGTGTCCCCTGCTCTGAAACCCAGAGCACATGTTAGCTTTTCCTTGTGATCCCAATGCTTCCTATTCAAAGGATACGGGGCAGGGAACCGCAGACCCAATACAGGGTCCCACTTTGTCATTCACCCCTGTTACGTATCAGCATGCAGGGCAAGGGGGAGGAGCCCCAACTGCTAATTGGAAAGTTTTTTCACAGCAAATATTGAAAGAGGTCTGCAAAGCATACAAAGAGTGTGGCCCACATAGCCCATACTTCCAGGGCCTTTTAAATGCCGAACTGAGTAGGACTGTAGTAGTCCCACATGATTTAAAACAGCTTTTTTTCGTGCCTCATGACCTCTACTGAATTAAAATTATGGGAATCGGCATGGAAACAACTGTTAAAGGAAGCTCTCCCAGACTTGCATGCTGATCCAAACACAGCAAAGGATGCCAATGGCTTGCCAATTACCATTGAGCATCTCTCCGGTGAGGGCCAATGGTCTTTAGGCCCAATCCAAGCTGCAGTAATTCCTGTAGAACCCCTTGAGAGAGTCAAAGAAGCAGCTGAAAAGGCCTTCTTTTCCCTCTAACCTGAAGGCCCATTCGAGCCTTATAGTAAGATCAAGCAGCTGCCATCAGAGCCTTTTTTGAAATTTGTAGAAAGGTTAACTAGAGCTACTGAAATCCAAGTTAAAAAAGAGAATGCAAGGGAAGAGGTTTTAGAGGAAATGGCATTTATAAATGCAAATGAACAGTGTCGAGCAGCAATTTTAAGCTTACCTCTAGAAACTCCCCCTACACTAAAAGATATGCTTCTAGTCTGTAACAGGAAAGTGCCTTGATGAATGTTGCTGAAGACACCAGGCCAAGGCTGCTGCCAAGACTACCTCAGCGTGTTGCCGTTGCCAGCCCTGCACCCATTCCCTCAGCACAGCAGCACACTGGGCAGCAGCGAAGACCAGCAATGGTTGACCCCACAAAGCCATGCCTGCTTTGTAACAACCTTGGGCACTGGAGTAGCCAGTGCCCCCTGAAAAAGCAATTTGATTAATTTAAAAATAGCAGGGGAGGAGAACTACAAGGGCTCCCGGGGGGTCAACAACAACAAAAAAAACTGAATGGGGAGCGCCTGCCTGCCAGGCGTGCAGACACAAAGAGCAGGCCAAGGGAATAAGGGAAGCAAAAAAGACCAAGCGCGCCGTAACATGCCTATTTCTCTAAGTGAAGCAGATGCTTCAAAGACCACGTCTGCTGGTCCACCATTGAAAGTGAAACCAAATAACCTTTATTATGACTTATTATAACCTATATTAACCACAACTTCTGCTAATGAGCCTTACAGGTTGCAGCTGACAGAACCACTCCACCTGAAAGACACTGACTGGCATTTTGTCTCCGTCAACCCACAACAGCAGGGTACTTGGCACCGAATTCGCTGTAAGTACATCCTCATTGGGGACACCAAACACACACCACAAGAGATCGAAATTGCTCCAGGAATGACATCAGATCCTGAGGAATTCGTTCTCGGGCTGCACTGTTTCCACCCACCCCTGTTTCTTCCCAAAGGACAAATCGTTGCACAAGCCATCCCAGTGCCGTGTTTACCTGAAGGCACCGAAAAACAAGGGCCCACAGTCACTCGGGTCCAAGCTATTGGGAAGGACAAACCCAAAATCTGGTGTAATGTCAGAGGGGTGGGGAGTCAAAACGCATTGAGATGCTCGTAGACACGGGCGCAGACTGCACAGTGATCCCAGCACAGGACTGGCCAACACATTGGCCTTTGCAAAACGTTGCCGGTCATGTTCAAGGTGTAGGGGGCATGCAATTGGCAAGACAATCCAAGAGTGTCGTCCAAATTGAGGGGCCAAATGGACAATTGGCAAAAATACGTCCATTTGTGTTAGATTATCCAGAACCGTTGTTAGGAAGAGATTTAATGGCTCAGTGGGGTGTCACAATTGATATTCCAGACTTTCCACAGGATTTTTGGGCAGCAGTCACTGAAAAGCGCTCTACCCAAAAACTGAGTTGGAAGACAGACACACCAGTTCGGGTAGAGCAGTGGCCACTCAGTAAACAAAAACTGAAGGCACTCGAGGAGCTAGTGGAAGAGCAACTGAAAAAGGGTCACATTGTGGAGACCATGTTCCCATGGAATTCTCCAGTGTTTGTCATCCAGAAGGCTGACAAAAAGAGATGGTGGCTCCTCCATGACCTCCGACAAATTAATAATGTCATTGAAGATATGGGCTCTCCCCAACCTGGTATGCGATCCCCAACGATGCTTCCCCAGGATTGGAAATTGGCTGTTATTGATATAAAAGATTGTTTTTTCCAAATTCCCCTACACCCTGACGATGCGTCGCGTTTCGCATTCTCGGTCCCCACTATCAACAGGGAAGCCCCGATGAAAAGGTACCATTGGAAAGTTCTTCCTCAGCCATATGGGAAGTTAGGAGTAGATCAAAGCCTTGAGCTGAGGTCTCTCATGTCTTAGATGATTTCCCCAGTTACTAGGCTCAGTATACCTTCTAGTCTTGCATCCAAGTCATTTATGAAGATATTGAAGAACACAGGGCCTAAGATGGAGTCCTGTAGAACCCCACTAGTGACAGATTGCCAGTCTGATGTCACCCCATTCACTATAACCCTTTGTGCCCAACCTGTAAGCCAGTTGCTCACCCATTGCATGATGTGTTTATCCAGCTGTGTGCTGTTTTTTCTGTCCAGAAGGATCCTGTGAGAGACAGCATCGAAAGCTTTACTGAAATCCAAAAAGATTACATAAACTGGCTTTTTTTGATGAGCTAGGTCGGTTACATTGTCATAAAAGGAAATCAGGTTTTATAAGCAGGACTTTCCATCTCATGAAGCTGTGCTGGCTGTGACCAATGACTGCATTGTCTTTCAGGTGTTTTTCAATATCTCCCAGAATAACTTACACCATAACTTTACCAGGAACTTGTTGCATCAGGTTGCAATAGAGTTCATCATGTCCAGGGAGGGTGCAGCTGCCGGTGCTGGGCATGGGAACAAACGAGACAGGTCTTCGTTTCATAAAGCTCGAGAATCCATTTATTACCCCCAGGGAGGAGGGGTGGGACAAAGACGAAAGACTGGGCAAAGGCACAGTCATGGGGTTTTTATTGGGTTTCGCAGGGGTGGAGTTAGGGTTTGGGTCAAGGGAGGAGTTATTAGCAACATAAGGAGGGTACAATCAAATTCCCACCTCTTAGGAACAGGGACACTCCACAACTCCCCCATTTTTAAGTTGATCAATGTATGTTGAATAACTTATAATAAGGGGATTCTCGGGAATATGACTTAATAGTTTACAAAACCAAAATGAAAATTATTAAGCTAAATTAACAAGGAATAGAAAAGCATTTGAGACTTAATCACAAAGGATAAAGTAACAGAAATGATGATACTTTATTAAATGAATACATTTTACTTAATGAGTTAATAGTTCAATCTCCTCTGGCTTTCGATCTTCTCACCAGAAGGGGTGCAGTTCTTTGATCTCCTTTTCACAAGGGACACAGTCCTTAGTGTTCAGTCTCAGTTTTGGCACTGGTGTTATGGATGTTGTTATTTTGGATGATGATGACTGCAAAGTGAGAGAAGCGGCAAGGGCCCCAGGCATAGGGCTTGGAGCAGGGCCAGCTCCAGGGGCTGGCTTCTCACGGGGCCAAGCAGCCCTGCCATGCGGGCCTGGGGTGGGGCCAGCTGCAGCCGTGCAGCAAGAAGGGAGGGAGGGAGGTAGGGGGGAAGGGGAGGTTCAGGACCAGAAAATAAGAACTTGGACAGGAAAAGGGGGAATCTTAAACAGCGTGGTAAGCGCCATTTTTAGAAGGAGAGCTCAGGACGGCACGGCCATCACCTTCCTGGGTAGGGAACGGGGGATATGGAAAGACAGGGGGTAAAGGAGGACACAGGATGGTGAGAGGACGGTAGCGCTCCTGCATCACTTCTGGATGGATTCTGACCCTTGTTCTGCCTTCAGGAAAAGGGGGGATAGGGTGGTGGAGAGGGACAGGGGGTGACAGAGAGACGGTAGCAACTCCATGACATCCTGGCAGTTGTCACTCCTTGCCGCACTCTTAGGAACAAAAGGGTAAGGAAAGACATGGGCAGCTTCACAAAAACTGAAAAACGTTGGGGTTTACAGGAGGGGGGATCACTGATCTAGGGCCTTGACACACTGCATACAATCGTCCATAACCGTCCATAAGTAGCCTCCAGGGCTTTACTGTCCATAAGCTGCAGCAGACATGTTGGGAAAGTTGACAAGAGTCCGTAGAATGGTCCTTTTTGCAGGCAGACTAGCCACTTGTAGCACTTAAAAACTCCCTCCCATGAAAAATGAGAAAAATTAACCGTCCATAAATGTCTTGCTGAGTGATGGTAGATGTCAGTCCCATCGCCCGGTCCCAGTAAGCTGGTGTCCTTACTGGGAATTCCCCTCCCCCCATGTTTTTAGGTCACTCTCAACCTGGCCTCTTGCCATGGTACTCTGGAGTCTTCCTTTTTAAGATGGGGGGTCCCACAAGGTGTAACCATCAGCGGGTGACTTACAGGGTGCCGGTTGTGCTGTTGTCACTGGTTGCCCGCATTCTCCACCATTTGTTGTGTTGCGTTGCAACACAGTTCATCATGTCCAGGGAGAGTGCAGCTGCCAGTGCTGGGCATGGGAACAAATGAGACGGGTCTTTGTTTCATAAAGCTCCAGAATGCATTTATTACCCCCAGGGAGGAGGGGCGGGACGAAGACGAAAGACAAGGCAAAGGCAGAGTCATGGGGTTTTTATTGGGTATCGCAGGGGTGGAGTTAGGGTTTGGGTCAAGGGAGGAGTTATTAGCAACATAAGGAGGGTACAATCAAATTCCCGCCTCTTAGGAACAGGAGCACTCCACAAGCGCTGAAGTGAGACTTCCAAGCCTGTAGTTTCCAGGGTCCTTTTTCTTGCCCTTCTTGAAAATCTGGACAATGTTTGCCATCTTCCAGTCAGCTAGGACCTCTCCAGATTCCCAAGACTACTGAAAGTCAAGAAGGGTTTCGAGATTGCATCAGCCAGCTCTTTGAGGATTCTTGGATGAATCCCATCAGTCCCCATAGATTTGTAGGGATCCAGCTGGAGCAGCAGATCATGTAGTTTCAGGATTGACTGGGAGCTGTTCATTCTCGCAGTCATGGTCCTCCAGCTCAGGGTACCGAGACCCCCTTGGACAGGACATAGAGCCTCAATACCTGGGATAACATGTCTTAAAAGCAGCTCAGTTAGGAACCAGTAAATTAGATGTCACTTTGAAAACTGTCAAAGAACGGATGTTATTGGGTAATTGCAATCAAGGGAGTTTAATTGGCTGGAGAAGTTATCACTTAGCAATGTGATCCTCCAGGGCTGCTGTTGGTCCTCACTGTCAGAGTAAACTGGTGATGTCCTGTAGTAGACTCTCTGGACATGGGCAGAGCCCCATGGAGAATGGAACAAAAGGAATGATGAGACAGCAATCTTACTTCCCGGCCTGAGCTACGCCTGGCATCTCGGGCTCCCTGTCCCCCTGGGGACTGGGCTCCCAATATTAATAAGGCCATACCAGAGGCGTTATTAATAAGTGGCCCCAACGAGACCGGACCCACCGATCCCGTCGATTGAGCAGCGAATGCCCCAGGGCATTCTGCATCTGCCGCTTGGGAGCCGCTCCTGCTGTGAAGAGACTTCTCCGTTTTAGAAGAATCTCTCCCCAGTAGGTGTCAGTTCGACCCTCAAAAATTACATCTGAACGAAAAAGTTCCGAGGAGAACCGACGGGCAGCAGACCCTTCCAGCAGATCTTGGACCCCAACTTAGCTGAAGAAGTATAAGTATTGCGCGCATTCTTTCTGGGTCCTAAAAAACTTTTTTTTTCGTTTTTCTTTTTTTTTTCTCGTTTTTTCTGCTGGAAGGACTAAAACGGGCTCTAATTTTAGTACCCTAAAACCACCTAAAAGTGAGAGAGAAATATATTTAACCATCTTAGAAATCTTATCTGCTAACAACTTTTCTTTTTCTAACGGCAAGCTCTCAAAAAATACGCTTAAAAAAATCGTAACATGGATAATTTCGCGTTTTCCCGACACTGATAAGAATTTACTCATGGAAAATTCCTTTTGGGATAGAATTGGTAACACAATATACCACTTACAAACGAAACAGGACTTTTCTGTAACTAAGTTTCTGCCTTTATTTCATGTAATACCTGAAATCATTGAAAAATCTAACACAGAAAAGGTGGTAACACAGCTAACTCCCTCTTCAAATGCTAATCAGACTGATAAGGAACCATCTCAGGAATGCAGCCTGCATCCGCCAGACCCTAAAGTCCCCCCCTCCTCCTACCTCTCCCGAGGCAGAAGCTATGCTGATAACTACAATCAGCTACCCCCCTCCCCCGTCTATGGGTTCTGCGCTGGTCGAACGTCCAAATACCATCTTATCTCAACAACCAGGCACCCCCACTCCCCCCGGCATGGCTCATCCCACCCCTCCGGTCCTAGGGGCCCCGCATCCGGCCTCTGCAGCCCTTCCTGCCGCCTCGGACCCTTCTGCTCCCCCTCCCATCCTCTCCACCCCCGTGCCGGCCCTGTCCCTCCGCGGCGCGCACCCTGCCACCGCCCCCCCCGCCCTTCTCCCCACCTCTGCGCTGAATCTGTCCTTTCCTGCCACTATGTCTCCCCCCACCCAGTCTGGTGTATGCTGCGCTGCCACCCCAGCTCCAATGGCGCCTCCCCCTGGCCAAGTGATGCCTAGCGCTCCCCCACAGTGACCGAAAGCCTTGAAAAAAGCCTCAAAACGCCAAAAAAAGCCTAGGATGCATATCGCACCCTCCCCCCAGTCCTCCTCAGAGGAACAGGGCACCTGCAGTGACTCTGATTCTGATATGATGTATACTGATCCAAGGGCTCTCATTTAGAGGCGACTAAGGCAGGTGATTGGGAGCTGGCACAGAAAATTAATGCTTTCCCTGTAGAATACAAACAGGGCAGAAATGGTGGCGAGTCTGCCATAAAGACATGGAAGCCAAATTCAAATAAAGAGCTCGTACAACTGAGAAATATTGCCAAAGAGCATGGCAGAGGGTCACATATTTTTAGAAATTTCCTAGAAGCCATGTTCTCAGAACATGTCTTACTTCCCCATGATATAAAAATATTTTACACTGCCTCCTGTCCCCAGCAGAATATATGTTATGGGACAGGCATTGGAAAAAACAATTGAAAACATTATCAGACTCATATTCTGCAGATGCTAATAAGAAGAACTTCAGGGTAGAACAATTAGCCGGCGAAGGTAATTTACAGAAACCAGGTGACCAATTGGAAATCTTCAATAGAGAGGCCCTGCAAGACGTCACACTTGCAGCAAAAACCTCCTTACTTCTCATGCATGATGAGTCAATGCCAACAATGCATTTTTCTACTATTAAACAAGGGATAGATGAAAGTTTTATCAAATTTGTGGACAGACTAAAAGATGCTCTGGAGAAACAGACAGAGAGCACAGAGGCAAGGAAGGAACTCTTATGTAAGCTTGTCTTGAGTAACTCAAATGAAAAATGCAAAGCCATTTTGAGGTCTCTACCAGTGGATACAGACCCTACCATAGAGCAAATGCTGGAATGCTGTACACGTCACATGTCCACTGAAAACACAGTGGCCCAAGCAGTTGCTAAGGGTATTGCTGAAGGAGTTTCTGGGGCATATGCAGTCATAGCTTCTAAAGAACAAGCTAAATGCTATCACTGTGGAGAGCTTGGACATTACATAAAGGACTGCCCAGAAAGGTCACCCCCCCGATACCACCGTAACTCTTATCAAAGACCCCAGAATCAGCAGCAGTACCAACAGCGGCCTTTAAACTCCTCACTCAGCCCGGTGGAGCCCCAGGTGCTGACATCAAATCAAAGGCTACCCAGACGCAACAACGCGCCATCCCAGGACATCCCAGACCACAAGAAGAGGATCCAACACATGGGACGACCCAGATGGGAACCCGCCGGCAATTGGTAACTGCTTTGTCCATTGACTTGAATAATGAGAATGTTTACCGTTTCCCCACAGGCAAATATGGGCCAAAAGGTGGTCCTTCGTACATTTTAATTATAGGGGACTCTCTTAATAGCCCAAAGGAAATCTTCATTGTTCCAGAAGTGCTGACAGTGCAGCTGGGACAAGAGATTCTCATCCAGGTATACTGCATGGACTTACCATTTTTTCTTTCAAAGGGAACTCCAATAGCACAAGCATTTCTACTCCCAAAGGATCACAGGGAACAAATTCCTCTCAACCCTACAGCAATGTGGGCACAAGTTGTGGGATCAAGCAAGCCTGTCATTGAGTGCGGCCTTACCTGCAAAGGAGAGAGGACCCACCTACCAGGGATGCTGGACACCAGTGCCGATGTGACCATCATCGCCCGCTCAGAATGGCCAGCACACTGGGATCTACAACCTGTTGCAGGCATGATTTCTGGGATTGGTGGAGCTACAGTATCCATGAGAAGCAAGAACAACATCCTCATCGAAGGGCCTGAAGGCAAGTTGGCAACCATCTGCCCATTCGTGGTAAGGGCCCCCATCACCCTTTGGGGCAGAGACGTTCTATCCCAGTGGGGGTCTTCCCTGTGTATTCCCACACAGGGTTTCTAATCGGGGCCACTGAGCAAAGCGCGCTGCCAGAACCACCCCGTCTCACCTGGAAACGCCATGAGCTGATCTGGATAGAGCAGTGGCCCCTATTGAAAGCCAAACTGCGCGCTCTAAACAACCACATGGAAGAACAGCTCGCAAAAGGCCACATAGTAGAGTCCGACAGCGCTTGGAACTCTCCAGTCTTCATTCTACCAAAGCCTGGGACAAACAGGTGGAGGCTCCTCCACGACCTTCGCAGAATCAACGCGGTCATCGAGGACATGGGACCTCTCCAGCCTGGCCTGCCCTCCCCATCAATGCTTCCTAGAGACTGGACACTTGCTATCATAGACATTAAGGACTGTTTCTTCAGCATTCCTTTACATCCGGAGTATGCTCCACGGTTTGCTTTCTCGGTTCCCTCTCTTAACAAGGAGGCTCTGCTCAAAAGATATCATTGGTTTTATCTTCCTCAAGGGCTAAAATGCTCACCCAGTATTTGTCAGTGATACGTGGCTCACATCCTGTCTCCCATTCGGAAATCATTTCCAGATGCTATCATTCTCCATTATATGGATGACATCCTGGTGTGTGCTTCAGACAAAGCTTACTTGGACAAAACTGTTAAAAAGACTATCAAATCCATTGAAAAGGCAGGAATGGAGATCCGTGAGGACAAAATACAGTACACCAACCCATGGACTTACCTTGGAGTCCAGATCCGGGGAAAGGACCATCGTACCCCCAGCAGCTCACCATAAACGACGACCCAAAAACCCTGAGGAACTTGCACAGCCTGTGCGGATCCATCAACTGGGTACGTCCACTGCTAGGAATTACAACAGAGGACCTTGCTCCACTGTTCAAACTTCTTCATGGGCCAAAAAACCTGGACTCTCCCTGCACTCTCACGGAAGAAGCCAGAGGTGCCATCCCCAAAGTCCAGGAAGCCCTGTCTTCACGCAAAGCCCATCACTTCGAGCCCAGCCTGCCTTTCCAGTTCATCATCCTGGGAAAAGCACCTCGATTCCATGGACTGATTTTCCAATGGGACTCCCAGCTTCGAGACCCTTTGCTGATACTGGAATGGATTTTTACAAGCAGCCAGACTACAAAGACACTACCTACCAGGAGGTTATAGCACATCTCATAAAAAAGGCTAGAACTCGCCTCCGCTCTCTTTCAGGTTGTGAGTTCGCATGCATATACTTGCCAATAATGCTTACAGACTTTGAGGACTTGATGAAGACTAATGAAAGCCTCCAGTTTTGCCCTAGATAGCTATACGGGCCGAACTTCAGTCGAGATACCACAACACAAGCTATTTAACCCTGGTGTAACCTTTCATTTGATTCCGAAACGAGTCCAAAGTAGAAAACCTCTCAAAGCTCTAACCGTCTTTACAGATGGCTCAGGGTCTTCCCACAAGTCAGTGATTACATGGAGAGACCCCCAAACACAAAATTGGGAATCTGACATGCAGATAGTCCCGGGTTCTCCACAGATCACAGAATTAGCGGCTGTGGTCAGAGCCTTCAAAAAATTTAAAAATGAACCTTTCAATCTGGTTACAGATTCAGCTTATGTTGCTGGTATAGCTATGAGAGCAGAACATGCTCTTCTCAAAGAGGTTTCTAATCCAAAGTTGTACCAACTGCTTTCAAAATTAATACACCTGATCTCCCACAGAAAGCAAATCTTACCATATAATGCATGTGAGGTCACACACTGACCTCCCAGGTTTTGTTGCAGAAGGTAACAGGAAAGCAGATGCATTAGCCATGGCAGCAGAAACTGCTAATGTTCCTAACATCTTTGCACAGGCAAAGTTGTCTCACGCATTTTTTCATCAAAATGTACCTGCCCTTATGAGAATGTTCAAACTCTCAAAGGATCAGGCAAAGGCTATTGTGGCTACTTGTCCGAACTGTCACAACTATCAGATACCATCTATGGGGACGGGAGTCAATCCCCAAGGTCTGAATAGCTGCCAGCTGTGGCAGACAGATTTAACTCACTTCGCACCTTTTGGAAGGTCAAAATACGTACATGTATCGGTTGACACGTTTTCAGGAGCTGTATTTTCATCATCACATGCAGGAGACAATGCACTGCACACAATAAAACACTTTCTCCTCACCTGTTCCGCCCTGGGAGTACCAAAGGAGATTAAAACAGATAATGGACCAGCCTATACCTCCCACAAGTTAAAGGACTTCTTCAATGAATGGGGCATAGCACACAAGACAGGCATACCGGCAAACCCCACGGGACAATCCATCGTGGAAAGGACATATCAAACCCTCAAAAGAGTCCTCAATCAACAGAACAGAGACACGAGAATCACATCCCCGGTGGAAAGACTTTGCAAGGCTCTCTATGTCATCAACTTCCTGAACTGTACAGCATCAGAGCCTGACCCACCAATACTTTGCCACTTTGCAAATACCACCCAAGCAAAGCTCACGGAGAAACCACCAGTGCTCGTGAAGGACCCTGAAACACAACAAATTTCTGGGCCTTACCAGTTGATTACCTGGGGTAGAGGATATGCCCGCGTGCTTCTACCATCCGGTCTAAGGTGGTACCCAGGAAAAACATAAAACCATACCTAGGCACTGTGAACACTACTCCTGCAAACGGGGTCAAGAACTCTCCTGAAGCAAACACAAGACCACCTCAAAACCAAACCAGCTCTGCCTGGAGACGAAGACGTCGCCGACCACTAACAAACACAAGAACAGACCACCCCATTACAAGACAGCAGACAAAACTGAAGGCAAAGTAATATTCTGCTGCAACAAGCCATAGATAGCCTTAACACAAAAGTGTTATCTGAATTATGTGTTGTTACACCTCCCTTTTTGGTATACAAAAAAAACCCTATTATTCCCTCTCCCTAACCTTTAAAACCCTTAACCTTTTAACCACTCCTCCTCCCTTAGTGTAGCTTAGAAATTAAAAGAAAAAAGGGGGGGAGGAGGGGAACAGAGAAAAGAACATAGGAGAAAACCCTCTCATCATAAAGATAACAAATTCTGCTTATATTCCCTATCAGAAGCCCTATTCCTGCCCAAAGATGAAAAATATCTCCGTTGGTGCTGTCCTCAACGCCGCCTGGATGTTCTTCACCGTACCGTGTGCCTTTGGCTGGATTAGGCCACAGCCTAGCCATAATGTTTGGGTAACCTTAGCAAAAACATTAAAACAGGACAACATGTGCTTGTCCATGGGAAGCATTGATAACCCACTTTCCACATGTCTGGTAGGAAATCCTTTTGTAGCAGATGATTGGCCTGTCTATAACACAGAACTTCTCCGCACCACAGGTAAGAGACCCAATGTGGTTGATACTTGGGACGAGTGGACAAAAATTCTGCCCGATGCTCAAGAGGAACCCCAAGAATTGGATCTGTTGGGGTCCTCCAAGGCCACATATTGTGTCAAATTCTACTATAGACATCCAAGAAACTATTGGCCAGAAATTGACCAGAGCAAAAACACATCGGAAAGATATATCACCAATTTACAAAGCCTATAACACTATTGATTGGTGCAATTACACAGCTCGTGTGATTTCTGTGTCCTCTCTGCACCCCAAAGTATTACCCAAGGGAATGTTTCTCATCTGTGGTGACAGAGTATGGGCGGGGATCCCCTCCCAACTCCAGGGAGGTCCCTGTACGCTTGGAAACCTTTCTACCCTTACTCCAAACATCACCCTGTTACATAATTGGAAAAAAGAAAGCGAATCAAAACGCCAAAAAAGTTCCTACACTGAGTTTGATGAAAATTGTGATCCTAGATTATATAATTGGAACAAACCAAAAAGGATTGCTGTCTCCCTGTTCTTACCCTGGGTAGCTGCAGCTAAAGCCCTCGGTGAAATCAATCACCTCGGGTGCTGGCTCAGTAAAACAAGCGAACGCTACATCTGCAGCCCTGAGCAATCTCTTAAAGGAAGAAGAAACCACAAGACATGCATCGCTCCAAAATCGAGCAGCAATCGACTTCCTGCTGCTTGCCCACGGACACGGCTGTGACGACTTCGAAGGGATGTGCTGCTTCAACCTCTCTTCACGCTCGGAATCCATCCATGCGAACATCCAGAAACTGAAAGATCTCGTGAAGGACTTGAAAGTAGAGAGAATCCCAGACTGGGTCAATGAACTTTTCGGGCAATGGGGATTAACAGGATGGGCTGCATCTTTGGTTATGGGAATGTTGTTGATACTCCTTTTAGTTGTTGTTGTGTTAGCTATGTTCGAGTGCCTTGTTCACTGTTTTAAAAGAACTATAGCTAACGCCTTTTTTGTAAAAACAGAAAGCGGAGTTGTAGTAGACTCTCTGGACATGGGCAGAGCCCCATGGATGAATGCAACAAAAGGAATGATGAGACAGCAATATTACTTCCCTGACTCCTTGACCCCCACCCTAAGGCCTATCCCTGTAACTCTATAGGCTATGTTACTTTAACCCTTACTGTTGGACGGAGTGTGAGATAGTTATTAATAAAATATGTTAGTGTGAGATAGTTATTAATAAAATATGTTAGTATAGATAGGATAGATAGGATATAATTTCTGTTTGATCATGTAACCTAGAAGTAGCCTAGGAACTGTAGGTAAATGTTTAACTGAGGGGGGGGAAAGAATGCTGGACTAACCGAAATATAGTATACAATGGTCTTAGTGTAGACAGGCACCTGATTTATGGTTCTGTTATGCACTAGAGAATCTATCACGAGGGGTGAGTTGCTGAGCAAAATTTGTCTCTAGAGATGTTGTAAACGAATTGTACACATATAACATGTATAAAAGAGAAGAACTCAAGTGTAGAATTCGGAGCTCTGTTTTTGGGGACGCTAGTCCGCAGGCTCCCGGGCCCTCAATAAAGCACCGCACAAATCTCCCTGAGTTTTGTGTTCTTCGTTCGGGCAACAGTTTTCTGGCGACCGCGGCAGGACTCCGAGGGTTGCCGGGGCGGTTCGCGTCTCGATTTACTCTAAGCCGGCGCCGAGCATTTTCTCGGGGAGTCCATCGGTTCGTGCCCGACCCCCGCGCCTGTCGGACAACTGCATAAGGTAAGCCCGTAAGTGCTTTATTCAAGCAAGCAAGGGGATTTGGTTGGGTGGTTGGTGGAAAAGGAAAAGCCTAGGCCCGGCCGTAAGACGTCCGAAAAACGCAGGACCGGAGTTCGCTGCCTTTGGAAAGGTGGCGACAGGGTATTGGTATATTGGTATTTATTTTGAGTAATAGGGTATTGGTATTGGTATATTGGTATTCATTTTGAATAATAGAGTATGATGTCTTTGAAAACCTTTAAGACTTTGGTACAGGCTAATGGTAAAATACCTGGTAACACACCACTGGGATGTTATTGAAACGTTGGAAAAGTGAGGGATATTATCAAGAGTTGGATAAAAGTAAAATGATTGATTATTGTAATCACTGGTGGCCGGAATATGAGATCGGGGAGGGGTGGCCGGTAAACGGTACAACCGATGAGGGGATAATGGAATCCTTGATGCAATATTTAAGAAGAAATGCGAGATGGGATGAAATATCGTATTTGGATTTATTTTTTGTATTGGCTAAAAAGGAAGAGTGGAAAAAGGAGTGTGGAATTTTTGTCCTTAAGGCAAATGAAGAAGAGAAATGTATTGGGTGCAGGGCAAGAAAGGAATGCGGGTTGTATCCACAAGCTGAGGAAGATTTGTCTTACTGTGTTGCTCCTTTGAAATCTCGGGTAGCCCCCCCCAAGGCTGTGACTGTTCCTGGTGCGTCGGTTGCTGATGATGTGTCTGTAAAAGATGAGGATGATGAAGGTGATGATGAGGAAACTGGGATAGGGGAGGCTGCCGAGAGAACTCCACTTGCGATGCGTACGCGTCAAGGAAGGAAGGGACCACAGTTAATTGCGCCGTTAAGGGAGGCAGTAGGGCCCCAGGGGGAGAGGATACTCATCAGAGTGCCCTTTTCGCGGGAGATTTGGTGATATGGAAACAGTCAGCAGGGAGTTATCGGGAAGATCCAGAAAGAGTGGCGAGAGTGGTAAAGATGGTGATTAAAACCCAAAACCCTGATTGGAATGATTTGCAAGTGTTGTTAGATACGATAATGGATTCCACTGAAAAGGAAATGGTAATCCGAGCCACTAAAGAAAGAGCTTGTGAGGATATTCGTTTGAGGGGATTGAATGTTATGATTGATGAGGTAGTTCCGAGTGAGGATCCTAGGTGGGATCCAAATTCTACTGGGGAATGAGAGCTATACAACAATATCAGGAATTGTTGGTGGAAGGAATTAGGACTGGAATACCCAAGACAATGAATTGGTCTAAATTGTATTCGGTGAAGCAGGATAAAATGAATCTCCGTCTGCGTTTTTAGAGCGATTAAAGGATATGGCTCGGAAGTTTACTAACTTAGATGTGGAGGAGCAATCAGGGAAACTCCAGTTAGCATTGTTGTTTATGGGACAATCACAGGAGGATATTAGAAAGAAACTTCAAAAACTGGAAGGGGAGGATACGCGGGATTTAGACAAGATGTTGGAGGTGGCATGGAAAGTGTATAACAATAGAGAAAAGGTAGCGCGAAAACAGCAAGCAAGTATTTTGGCTGTAATACAACAAGCAGGGATGGGAGGGGTCGGCTAGAGGACGCGCAGTCGGGGAGGAATGAATCGAGGACAGCGGGGTGCTATGCGGGGCCGGGAGGTTTTGGGACGATATCTATGACGGGACGATTAGATCCGAACCAGTGTGCGTTCTGCCGACAGTTGGTCATTGGAAAAATGAATGTCCGGTCAGAGCTGGAGTTGTTCCAGGAAATGTTGGAGCAGGTCCCATGGGGAGCATGCCTGCAGGAGGATTTGCGGGAAGACCAGCAGATGTTGCTCAAGCGTTAGTTCTAGGGAGCTACCAGAATCGAAGCTGACTAGACCGGGATTTGAGGGTTGTCCTAGAAGTAGAAGGGAGAGGTCAGGAATTTGTAGTGGATACAGGGGCAACCTATTCGGTATTGAACAAACGATTGGGACCACTGAGTGATGCAAAGGTGCAAGTGGTAGGGGCAACAGGGAATTAGAGGAGCGTCCGTTTTTGCAACCATTAAATCTTAAATTTGAAGGGAAAGAGTTAGATCATCAATTCTTATATATGCCAAATTGCCCAGTACCCTTACTTGGAAGGGACCTTTGTCTCGATTGAATGCTAAAATAATCTTCAAGGGGGGAAGGGTGAAGTTAGAAATTCCTGAGGAGCAAATTTCTGAGATTTTACAATACAAGAAATAGATGTTGTATCCCTCCCGGAGGAAATTGAACAAGCTGTGGTACCTTGGGTATGGGAGACGAGGGTTCCAGGAAAGTCTAAGGCAGCACAACCAGTGAGGGTAGAGTTAAAAGAAGGGGCACGACCTGTCAGGGTGAAGCAATACCCTTTAAAGTTGGAAGTTCGAAAGGGAGTGGCACCTTTAATCAAACAGTTTTTAGTTCAAGGAATCTTACAGGAATGCGAATCGGAATATAAACACTCCTATATTTCCTGTAAGGAAGCCGAACGGCAAGTATCGATTGGTACAAGACTTAAGGGCTATTAATGAGATAGTAAAGGATATATATCCGGTGGTCGCTAACCCATATACCTTGTTAACATCTGTATCAGAGAAATTTAAATGGTTCTCAGTAATTGATCTTAAAGATGCCTTCTTCTGCATCCCATTGGCACCAGAAAGTAGGAAATACTTTGCATTTGAGTGGGAAAGCCCTGAATCTGGGAGAAGAAAGCAACTCACCTGGACGAGGCTTCCACAAGGATTTCGCAACAGCCCTAGTATCTTTGGGAATCAGTTGGCAAAGGAACTGGAGGAATGGAAGATGTCACAGGTAACAATAGCATCAGATCTATATGTAATTCTACAATACGTTGATGATATATTCCTGGGAACTAAGGAGAGACAAGAGTGTGTTGAACTAACAATTGGGCTTCTTAATATGCTGGGACAAGCGGGGTACCGGGTCTCCAGAGAAAAAGCACAACTGGTCAAGAACAGTGTTATTTACCTGGGATGCGAAATCACCCAAGGACATAGACGGCTAGGAGTAAATAGGATTGAGGCAATTTGCTCGATCCCTTTACCTCGTAATCACCAGGAATTGAGATCTTTTCTAGGAATGGTGGGATGGTGTCGTCTCTGGATTATGAATTATGGACTGCTAGCTAAACCGCTGTACGAGGCATTAAAGCAGCCCCAGCTGGAGTGGACAACTCAGCAACGGAAAGCTTTCCAGGAGCTGAAGCAAGCCCTGAAGGAGGCCCCGGCTCTGGGACTCCCGGACCTAACTAAAGAGTTCCAGTTATATGTAAACGAGAGACAGAAACTGGCCATTGGAGTCCTCACCCAAAAGGTAGAGTCGTGGAAGAGGCCGGTGGGGTATCTCTCTAAACAGCTGGACTCTGTGAGTTCTGGGTGGCCCTCATGCTTGCGAGCAGTCGCGGCAACGGTAACCCTGATCCAAGAAGCGCGGAAACTGACCTTGGGAACTACCATTGAGGTATTTGTACCCCACATGGTAATGGCAGTTCTTGACCAAAAGGGGGGTCATTGGTTATCCTCGAGCCGGATGCTGCAATACCAAGCTATTCTAAGAGAGCAAGATGATATCCGAATAAGGGTTACTAACCATGTCAATCCAGCAGAATTTTTACGCAGCGACCAAGAGAGCGGAGAACTGGTGCACGATTGCGTGGAAGTCATCGAGCAAGTGTATGCCAGCCGCCCGGACCTAAAGGATGAACCCTTGGACGAGCCCAGCTGGGAATTGTTTACAGATGGATCCAGCTTTGTGGAAAATGAGACTCGTTATGCTGGATATGCGGTGGTAACCCTGACTCAGGTAATAGAGGCTAAGGCTTTGGTGCCAGGAACCTCAGCCCAAAAGGCCGAAATCATTGGATTAACCAGAGCTTTGTGGTTAAGCAAAGGCAAAAAGGTGAATATTTGGACAGACTCTAAATATGCATTTGGTGTAGTTCATGTGCACGGAGCATTGTGGAAGGAAGGGGACTTTTAATTCACAAGGGGCCAACATTAAACATAAGGAGGAGGTGTTACAATTATTGGAAGCAGTACATAGTCCGGAAGCAGTTGCAATAATGCATGTGCGAGGACACCAGAACGTAGAAGGAAAAATTTATGATGGAAATCGATTTGCTGACGTCACAGCCCGACAAGTGGCCCGCGAGGTATGGACTCAGATGGCATTAATACCGGTAAGAACAAATCCAGTCACCCCATATTTGAACCAAGAGCCTAAATACTCCACAGAAGATGGGAAATTAATCAGTTTGTTAGGAGCACAGAAGAACTCATTAGGATGGTATGTTACACCATTAGGACAAGTGGTGGTACCTACTCGAATTATGAAATTCATTTTAGAAACAGAACATAATAAGTGCCACTGGGGAGCAGAGGTATTGGTAAAATTCTTGAAAAATGAGATTATCTCTAATCAGATGTTAACTATGGCAAAAAGGGTCAATGCCACGTGTCCGGTCTGTTTGAAAAACAACCCGATAGTTAGGAGACAGATACAGATGGGAAATTACAGGTAGGACCACAACCTGGAGATTACTGGCAAGTAGATTTTTCAGAATTGCCCAAGGCTCAAGGGTATAAGTACTTATTAGTGTATGTCTGTACATTCTCAGGATGGCCTGAAGCTTTTCCATGTAGAACTAATCAGGCTAAGGAGGTGGTGAAAACTCTGCTTAGAGAAATAATACCGAGGTTTGGAGTACCTTTGGGATTATCGTCAGACAGGGGCCCACATTTTATAGCAGGAATAGTACAGGAGTTAGCTCGACTGTTAGATATAACCTGGAATTTACATACTCCCTGGAGGCCCCAGTCTAGTGGACAAGTGGAGAGAATGAATCAGACCCTGAAAGGACAAATTAAAAAGATATGTCAAGAAGCCAAGTTGCAGTGGCCACAGGCATTACCCTTAGCTTTATTAAGAATTCAGATCAAACCTCGAGAGAAAATAGGTGTAAGCCCCTATGAAATATTATATGGAAAACCATATCATGCAACTGTATTGAAGGGGGAGGTACATGTAAGTGGGGACCAAGCGATTGCTGAGTATCTGGTATCACTAAATAAGGTTTTGACTTCCTTAAGATATACCTTGCAGTGGAATAGACCGCTCACCCTGGAGAATCCGGTGCACGACATCCACCCTGGAGATCTGGTATACATCAAAAACTAGCTCACTGATCCGCTGCGGGAATCATGGAACGGACCTCACCAGGTGCTCATGACAACATACACAGCGGTGAAGGTCCAGGGGACAGATGCATGGATCCACTACACCAGAGTGAAGAAGGCCCCACACCAGTGGGAGACTCAGCTAATATCTCCCACCCGGATGATCTTCCGCGCAAAGCCGCCTTCCTAATCATATTACTTTTGGTAGTGACGAAAATGATTTCAGTACAAGGGTTTACACTTGTACGGACTGGGGAAAGGAGGGTGGTAGTAATAGAGGGAATGGATGTACGACTAACTTGTACCTTATCTGACAGCCGGAAGGTGAAGCCCAGTGAGATCCAAGCCCTGTGGCAACAAGGCAAAATTAATCGAAAGGAGAAAGTAAGTGTTGATTGGAATGAAGATGCTCAACAAGGAAATATGACGCTATTCCTTTCAAAGGTAACCACAAACGATGCAGGGGAATACATGTGTGTGGCAAGGATACAAGGCAGTACAGATTACAAACAGATATACCTACAGGTATTGCCATGGACAACTCGCTCCTCTGAAATTACTATAGGCCCAGTCTCAACTACTGTGGACATGTGGGATGGTCCTTCCCTGAAGATAAATTGTTCCTTTGCCTTAGAAGCAAGGTATCAAAGTGCCATTCGAGTAAAATGGTAGAAACTAGAAAACAACATGACATGGAATAGGATCGAAGTAGGTGTAAGTTAGTGGGAAAAGGAGGGCAAGGGTTACGGCTGGTTGAACATCACCAATCCGAAAATAGGGGATGAGGAAGGAACATATCTTTGTATTGTAGAAAATAACATGTCTGGGGCATTCGGACTAAGAAAGGTACAAGCAAGAGTTCATTTCGGAAAAGATATAAGAGCCACACCTGGAATTTATCAGGTACCAAAAGGAGGGATGGCCATTTTAACTTGTAAGTTGACAGTAGGGCTACAGTTTACGGATTTTGGCTGGTGGTTTCATGGTAACTTGCAGAATCGATCAGGGAAATATAATATAGAAGTAAAGCTGGGAGGAATGGTAACCCTGACAGTAGCTGACGTTCAGACAAGGGATGAAGGGAATTATTGGTGTTGGGTGGCTAAGGATGCCTGGTAGATGCATGACCGAATGACATTGGCTCTGAAACATGGGTTGAGAAGTAAGAGAGAGATTAATGGCACTTTAGAAAGGAACTATGAGCAAGAAAATTTACTAGTAAGACTAATCAGAGACTTTGGCCTCATGCAAAATGTAACGGGAATTACAGCTTGCCTACCATTACCACAAGCGGCAGGCGAACCCATACCATGGAGAATAATACCTGTGATTAAGATGCCAGAATCGTTTAAAAACATTTCATGGTCGTGTCAACCAATTCCTAAAACAGTAGAGACATAGAGAGATTTATGCATGACCACCCGAGTGATGACTGAGTCCGATTGTAAGTCAAAGCCTAACTATTATAGCTGGGTCCAAAATACAGGGAGATGTTTAATTGCACTCCCAATAGACGAACCATGCAATACAGTCCGGATAAGGACTACCTCCCAGCAAAATGAAATGAGCTGTCAAAATGTCACCCAGAATCATGATGCATAGAAAAATTGGAAAACCTTGTGGGGACCTAGTATTTTGGAACACTATGATTACCTTGGAGAAGTACAATGGTGCATCCAATGGTCAGGGATGAGAAACCAGTCACATTATAGGGCCCTCGTTACATCTACCTCCTCTAGACAATTTCGAGCCCAAACAGAAGAATGGAACTGTACAGAAGTATTCACATGTGACACTCCGGAGGATCGAATAGGATTGGTACCTGTAAAAATGGTGCTGAAGTGGGGATGTGAGTGTAGGGGATACAATCACACGATAAGCCAAACACCGGGGGGTGGAACCAATAGATTGTCGATATACTACTGTTCATAGCCCCGGGAACTTGGTATGGGTATTAGGGCATGGTCAATGGACAACTCATCTACCTCTGGATGGGCCAGCGACGCAAATTACCTTAGGTGTACCGACTCTATGCCCTTACTGGAAACAAGGAAGTTTGACTCAAAAGAAGAGGGTTAAAAGAGAAATAGAATCAGAGGAGGAACAATGGCACGAACCTGACTCCGGAGTGAAATTCGGATGGGTATTAGAATCTCTGTTTACACCTGTAGCTACCTATCGGAATCGAGAAATGTTAGATAAATTAATGGGGCAAACAGAAAGATTGGCAGCTACAACTAGAAAGGGGTTTAAAGATTTAAATTTACAACTTCAGGCCACGACTAAGATGACCCTTCAGAATAGAATGGCTTTAGACATGCTCCTATTGAAGGAACATGGAAGTTTGTGGTTACCTAAATGAAAGAATAGATCATTGCTGTATCCATATCCCGAATGTGATGCTGGATGTGGAGAAGGACATATCTCAGTTGGAAGACATACAGGCAAAAACTAAGGAAATAAGGAAAGAAGCACAACATAATTGGATAGGGGCAGTGTTCGACTCCCTGGGAATTCACCTTTCCGGCTAGATTACCTCAGTTATACAATATGTGTTAATGTTTTTGATCTTACTAATAGTAATTTGGATAGTGTATAGATGTCTTTTAGGAATAATTGAGAAAGAGAAGAAGCGGTCTCTCCGTCTTCTGCGAGCCATGACCCGTGAGCCACAAGCGGAGCATCCTCCCCACTCACCACCACCAAGATGTGAAAATTTAGATTGAGCATCCTTGCAGCAGGACTGAAGGATGCTCAAAAGGGGGGAGATGTTGGATGGAGTGTGAGATAGTTATTAATAAAATATGTTAGTGTGAGATAGTTATTAATAAAATATGTTAGTATAGATAGGATAGATAGGATATAATTTCTGTTTGATCATGTAACCTAGAAGTAGCCTAGGAACTGTAGGTAAATGTTTAACTGAGGGGGGGGAAAGAATGCTGGACTAACCGAAATATAGTATACAATGGTCTTAGTGTAGACAGGCACCTGATTTATGGTTCTGTTATGCACTAGAGAATCTATCACGAGGGGTGAGTTGCTGAGCAAAATTTGTCTCTTAGAGATGTTGTAACGAATTGTACACATATAACATGTATAAAAGAGAAGAACTCAAGTGTAGAATTCGGAGCTCTGTTTTTGGGGACGCTAGTCCGCAGGCTCCCGGGCCCTCAATAAAGCACCGCACAAATCTCCCTGAGTTTTGTGTTCTTCGTTCGGGCAACATTACCATTGGTCAAATTTGGATCCTTTCCAACCCTATAAAAGGGACATATTTTAGCCCATTTGGTAGAAGAAGAGCTGACTCGGGACCCTTTCGCACCTCTCCTGAATAAAGCTATCTCTGCGGAAAACCCAGCCTCTCCTTCTCCTCTCTCTCGTCTGCTGGAGCCTCTGCCTGGGCAAACTTACCTAGCGAGCAGAGCTGAAATCACTAAAGAGCTTGCAATCACTTTCTCTATCAGCTTGCTAAGGGAGTTTAGCCTGCGGCCTCGGCCTGAGCTACGCCTGGCATCTCGGGCTCCTTGTCCCCCTGGGGACTGGGCTCCCGATATTAATAAGGCCATACAAGAGGCGTTATTAATAATGTCCAATCTCAGTGGGGATTTAAGCTCATCTTTTTTACTTTTATGGCAACAGACAGGGAGCACTCACACTGTGTTACTTGTCTGTGGGCTGAGGGACAGTTTGATTATTAATGTTGATAATCATGTTTTAATCCCAAGTGGAGAAAAGATGAAGGACTAAATGAAGGGGCCAATTGACTTGGTTGTTGGGGTTTTATTCCTGCTACTGGTCCCATCTCAGATTCATAATAAATTACTCGCCCACCCCCATCTTTTTTAGTACACAAGAAAAAGGTCTTTAGTATTAATAAGAACTTAGTGACATCTAGGTAAATGGTGTATTAGCAAGAAAAAGGCAAAGCATATTGGTTTGAGCACTGCTGTTTCCAATGAAGCCGTCATCTGTGTGTGTAATAGCAGCATGTCTTTCACAAGTATCACATAAACCTCTCCTCTGATTTGGAATGGAGACACTCTAAACACCATGACATGGATGAGGTTCACCAGAATTCCTGGACAGGGTCTGAATCCATCACTGAAGAAGTACAGGTTGATCCACGGAAATACTCACAAAGCAGCTTGGCGAGGTTCTTGGAGCTATCCTGCTCATCCATGGACCGAGTATTTAATGCCAATTGTGGGAAATCATGTGATTACAAAGCAGGGTCACCTTCCTATTTGGACAAATTGCTAAGGAGAGACAATAAGCCCCATCATTACTCAGAGCCCAAGCTAATTTTAGATTTATCCCACTGGAAAAGAGCAACCATAGCACCTGCAGCTGAGCTATCACTGGAAAAAGAACCATCCAACCTCTTACTGGAGACTGCTCAGTGGGTGAAGAGCATGCAGATGGGTCTGAGTGTCCCAGCTCTCTTCCAGAGATTCAGGAGCAAAGTCTGCCATCTTTTCCGCACCATCTCCACAAAGAACCCACAGAGGTGAACAGTGAAACAGACCCTGAGTTTGACTTGGACATCTTCATCTCCAGGGCACTTAAACTTTGCACAAAACCTGAGAATCTTCCAGACAACAAGCTCAATGACATCAACAGGGCCTGCATATCTGAGCACTCTGGTGAGATTGTACAAACAGAGGTGTACCAGAAAGTGTGATGGTGAGGATCACACATCTAGGAAACCCTGCTGTATCTCCCCTATCCTCTCTAATGGTGTGGCCATTGCCTGGGGCTAAATGGCTTCTGTGTGTCACTGAGCATCTGTTATTTATGCTGTACCGAATGCCTTTTTTGGAAAAGGCACACACAAACCACATGCCCCTTTTGAAGCCTTAGAAAATACATTTAAGGGAATCAAGAGGTGTGGATGAAATACTGAGTACAGTGTCATGGTTTGACACTGGCCCAATGTCAGGCACCCACGAGAGTCACTCACTCACCCTCCCCTGCCACAGCTGGGCACAGAAGGGAAAAGAAAATAACTAAACACTTAATGAGTGAGATAAAGTCCAGGAGAAACATTTCAAGAGCAAAATAGGCTCAAATTGCAAAGTGAAATTTATTACTAACAGAATCAGAGGAGGATAATGAGAAGTAAAATCAGCCCTTAAAACACCTTATCCCCCCCCCAGCCCCTCCCTCCTTCCCACTGACAGCACGGGGAGACAGGGTGTGGGGGTTTTGGTCAGTTCATCACAGAGATTTTCTTCTGCTGCTCCAGGAGAGGAGCCCTTCCCCTGTGAGGCCATGGGGTCCCTCCCACGGGAGACAGTTCTCTGTGAACTTCTCTGGTGTGGGTCCACTCTCACGAGCAGCAGCCTTACCACACCTGCTGTAACATGAACTCCCGCCACAGGCAGACAATCCTCCCAGAACTTCTGCAACGTGGGTCTCTTTCCATGGGATGCAGTCCTCTGAGGACAGGTTGCCTCAGCTTGGAAGCAGGAGCCCCCTCTCTCCACCGGGTCTTCCACTGGATCACAGCCTCCTCCAGGCATCTACCCACTCCAGCATGGGCACCTCCCCCACGGGCTGCGGGTGGGTCTCTGCATCCCCCGTGGACCCATCGGCTGCAGGGGGACAGCCTACTTCACCATGGTCTTCACCACAACCTGCAGAGGAATCTCAACTCTGGTGCCTGGAGCACTTCCTCCCCCTCCTTCTCCACTGACCTTGGTGTCGCCATGTTGTTTTCCCTCACACAATTCTTACCTCCTCCTGTGGAAGGGGCTAATAGCTGGTCTGTGAGTCAGAAAGAGAGGAGCTTCTCGGGGTTTCTGTGGTCGAGATGACCCCAAGGGGTTAGAAAGTCTCTTTTTCCCAGCCCCGAGATTGAAGGAGGAGTCAGGATTCTTCAGTTGTGATTGTCAGGGTTGTTTATTCTTTGTTATCTATAACATTCTTTTCCTGACCTGCTGAGGTCTGTCTAGCAAGTCGGTCCGTGGCACGCTGACCGCCCCAGAGGCGGTGTTATCTTTTATATTAAAAACTAGATGTACATTATTTACAATAATTTTCCAATACCTATCACCTATGTTAGACAGTGTGTTTCTACTCTAAACCAATCCAAAAGTGCCACTGATAATGGGGGCCCTGGAAAATGTTAAAAACAGACTCTGAAAATGTTAGGCTTTGTGTTTTGCCAGATCATTGCACCTGCGTAAGCAGTATGATAAATGATATAATTGTTAGATGTGATGATTGTTTAGTAATTAAATATAATTATTGTATAACCATAAGAAGAATCATGAGAAGCTATGTTAGAAATTTAAGGGGAACCACGAGGGGCCATGCTTGATTGAAATCTATGTATACAATAGAACAATATAAGTTTAATAATTAACATGAGAGATATAATGATAGAATATAAAAGCATGTTTAATCTCGAATGTATGATCGGAGTCAGATTTGGGTTCATACCCCTGACACCCAGAGCTCTTCAATAAAAGCACTGACATATAATCTATTTTGTGGTTATATGTTTCCGAACACTAACATTTTGGCGACCCAGATGGGACCCTGTGATTGCTGCTGAAGCGAGTTTTGCGACTCGATCAGGCCCCAGCCGGCACTGAGGGATTCTCGGGGAGCCCATCCGCCGCGACCCGCCTCTGCCGCTCACAACGTCCCCAGGAGAAAGGTAAGGTGCTTTTACTTTGGTTTGGGTGCCTGCCAATAAGATGCAGTGAAAGCTACGCTGGTTGGGCTAAAGGAATTCCTGGTGGTATTGCCTAGGCGCCGTTCCGTAAGACAATCGTGAAAAGCGTTGCAGGGGTTCGGCAATTTGTGGTATATTTTTGGATGGAGAAGCTTAAAGGGATTTTGGGCAGCAATGCCTCCATTCCGCAAACTTCTCCTTTGGGGTGCTTATTAGCACATTGGATAACAGGGTAATTTTGGGGAAGAATTACGTAAAGCTAAGTTGATTGATTATTGTAATACATGGTGGCCAGAATATGTCTTGGAGAATGGTGAAAAATGGCCAAAATACGGGACTCTGCAATATAACACCATTTCGCAGTTAATGTCATTTTGTAAACAAGAAGGAAAATGGGATGAGGTTCCGTATGTTGATTTGTTTTTCTATTTACGGGGAAAGCCAGAATGGCAGGATGAATGTGGATTAATGGTGGTCCGAGCATCTGCAAGCAATAAGTGTGGGGTTTGTGAGAAAACAGTGTCTAGAACACTTGGCGTTAAAAGAAAGTCTGAGTAGGGAAAATTATACAGATATTGATTTAAAGGTAGCTCCAATAAGACCAAGAGAACCTAGCCCTATCCCACCTGCTTCACCTGTCCCTATCCCACCGTCTGCCCCTACCTCACCTAATCCTGAACCTGTCTCGTCTAGTACACCCTTCCCTCTTTATCCTCCTCTCCCATCGTCACCTGATCCCTCTTCCTCGGAAGATGAGCAAAACCTAACTGTGATGGAAAGGAGGGGGAGGGATGCAAGTGAAAAAGATAGCAATAGTAATGAATCAGTGACCCCAGCAGCTCACAGAACTCGAAGTTGGTCAAAGCTTGCCCCAGTCGTGGATAGAAAAGACATAGGCAGACAAAAACGGAGTGTGATTGCCCCCTTGCGGCAAGGTGTAGGAGTGGAAGGGCCAGTATTTGTAAAGGTGCCTTTTTTTTCCTGCAGATTTAGTTATGTGGAAACAATCAGCCGGAACTTATAGAGAAAATCCTGATAAAATGGCACAAGTAGTAAAAATGGTTATAAAAACTCAGAATCATGACTGGGATGACATACAAGTAATATTAGATACTTTAATGGATTCTACTGAGAAAGAGATGGTACTTAAGGCAGCCAAAGAAAGGGCAAGGGAGGATATCAGAATCGGGCTCGTAACAGGATCTTTAGATGAGAACTTCTCAATTGAGGATCCAAAATTGGACCCTAATTTACCTTGGGGTATGAGGAGACTACGGAAATATCAGGAGTGGATCCAAATAGGAGTTCAGAATGCTGTGCCCAAAACTATGAATTGGTCTAAATTATATGAGGTATGACAGGAAAAGAAAGAATCTCCCACTGCGTTTTTGGAGAGGCTTAAGGAGGCAGCAAGGAAATATACAGATCTCCAAATAGACACAGAACAAGCAAAAGTTCGGCTCACTCTCATATTCTTGGGCCAGACACAAGACGATATTCTAAAGAAATTGCAAAAATTAGAAGGGGAAGAATTAAGGAATTTGGATAAGCTACTTGAGGGACCCTGGAAGGTATACAATAATAGCGAAAGAGAAGCTAGTAAAAGGCAGCAGCAAAATCTTTTGGCAGTAATACAAGGAAAGGGGAAGGGAACCCAAATTTCAGGGGGCGTGGCAGAAGCAGTCGGGGTAGGAGACCAGTTATGCAAGGGTTAAGCCTAAATCAATGTGTGTATTGCAAACAGCAGGGACATTGAAAATGGGAATGCCCAGACTTGGACAACCGGTTTTGCCAGGGCAATCAGTTCCAGCAGGAAAACATTGCCAAGGCGATGGTTTTGGGTGATATAACAGCTGACTAGGCATGGAACCTGCAAAACAGGTTCAAGAACCTGTCATAATATACAGTAGAATTTATTACACCAATATTTCCAGTAAAGAAGCTAAATGGTGAATATATTTAGTGCAGGATTTGAGAGCAATAAATAAAATAACAAAGGACATTTACCCAGTGGTAACAAATCCCTACACATTGCTGACATCCGTAAAAGAGATATATAAATGGTTTACTGTAATTGATATAAAAGTTGCCTTTTTCTGCATACCCCTTGACAAAGAAAGTAGGAAACTGTTTGCCTTTGAGTGGGAAAACCCAGGGAACAGAAGAAAGACCCAGCTCACCTGGACACGACAAGAACTCGACGACCCTATTCAGAAACCAACTGGCAAAGGAACTGGAGATTTGGACCAAGAATGGGCAAGTACCAAGAGACCAATACCTGTTGTTGCAGTATGTTGATGATATACTAATAGCTACAGAAGAAAAAGCAACCTGTATAAAGGTAACCATTGAGATTTTAAATTCACTGGGAATGGGAGGTTATAAAGTATCCAGAGGAAAGGCACAAATTGCCCAACAGACTGTGATCTACCTGGGATGTGAAATTTCACAAGGGCAACGAAAACTAGGTACTAACCATATCCAAGCCATTTGTGCTATTCCAGAGCCCCAGAATCTACATGAGCTGCGAGTCTTCCTTGGGATGGCAGGATGGTGTCGCCTGTGGATCATGGACTATGGACTGATTGCGAAACCCCTGTATGAAGCTCAGAAGACGCAGCCATTCACCTGGGGCAAGCCACAGAAAGAAGCCTTCCTAAAATTAAAGGAAGCACTGACAACTGCTCCAGCATTAGGGTTACCTGATCTGTCTAAAGATTTTCAGCTGTTTGTACATGAAAGGCTGCGCCTAGCACTAGGAGTCCTGACCCAACGTCTGGGAAGCTGGAAAAGGCCGGTGGGCTACTTTTCCAAACAACTTGACAACATAAGTATCGAGTGGCCTTCATGTCTGCGGGTGGTCGCAGCTACTGTGATGCTGATACAAGAAGCCAGGAAGCTTACTATGGGAAGGCTCACAGATGTCTATGTCCCACACATGGTAACCACTGTCTTAGAACAGAAGGGGGGCCATTGGCTATCTCCAAGCAGGATGATAAAATTCCAGGTAGTCCTGACTGAGCAGGATGATGTCACATTAAAAACAACTAACCTTTTGAATCCAGCTTTGTTCCTAGGTACCACAACTGAAGAGGCCCATCAGAGCACGACTGTGCAGAGGTAATAGAGTACACCTATTCAGCAAGAAGACCTGAAAGACGTTCCACTAGAGCAGCCAGAGTGGGAGCTATTTACAGATGGGAGAGCTTCGTGGAAAATGGAACCAGATGCGCTGGATATGCGGTAACAACAGTCAATACAGTAGTGGAGGCAAAGGCATTACCACCAAATACATCTGCCCAGAAGGCAGAACTGGTTGCTTTAACCAGGGCACTAGAATTAAGTGAAGGGAAAAAGGTAAATATATGGACTGACTCAAAATATGCTTTTGGAGTGGTGCATGTACACGGAGCACTGTGGAAACAAAGAGGATTATTGTCTTCTCGAGGTACGCACATTAAACATCAGGATGCAGTCCTGCAATTGATAAAAGCAGTACAAAAACCTGAACAAGTGGCAATTATACACTGTAAAGCACACCAATCAGGAAACTCCAAATCTGTGAGGGAAATCGAAAGGCAGAGACTGGACAGCCCGACAGGTTGCTCGAGAGGTGCAAACAACAATGGCATTGATACCTTTAAAGCTTAATGTATCCCAATTCAATTTGCCTCCAAAACCAAAATATTCAGTAGAAGATGAGAGACTGGCACGTTTGCTAAATGCACAAAAGAATTCAGAGGGATGGTATGGGACTACACAAGGAAAAATAGTGGTACCCCCCTTGATAATGAGAGAAGTTCTACAAATTAAACATAACGAATGTCATTGGGGTGCAGAGGCATTGGTAACATTGCTAAAGCAGAGTTTAATTTCGGTACGGATGTTAAAATGGCAAAATCAGTAATGTCAAAATGTGATATCTGCTTGAAAAACAACCCAGTGGCTAGGCAACAGGCACAGCTAGGAAGAATTCGGATAGGAATAGAGCCAGGAGACTATTGGCAGGTAGATTTTGTAGAATTGCCAAGAACTCGAGGATACAAATACCTGTTAGTGGGGGTTGACACATTTTCTGGATGGCCAGAAGCCCTTCCCTGTTGCACAAACCAAGCAAAGGAAACAGTTAAATGGTTACTACAGGAGATTATTCCCAGGTTTGGGTACCCCTAGGGTATCATCAGATAGGGGGCCCCATTTCATAGCTACAGTAGTAAAGAGGTAAGTAGATTGCTGGGGATAACTTGGAACCTCCTCACACCGTAGAGACCCCAGTCAAGTGGACAGGTAGAGAGGATGAATCAGACACTAAAAAAGGCAAATCAGTAAAATATGTCAGGAAGCCAAACTGCAGTGGCCCCAGGCTTTGCCAATAGCACTGTTGAGGATTCGGATAAAGCCTAGGAGTGGGATGTCAGTCAGTCCTTATGAGATATTGTATGAGAAACCATATGAATCTTCTGAGCCTAACCCTAATGTACACGTCACAGGAAAGCAGGAAGCGTATAATTATGTTCTGTCTCTCGGAAAACTTTAGCTCGGCTCCCGAGCATCCTCGTGTGGAATAGACCGCTGACTCTCGAGAATCCATTCATAACATATTCCAGGAGACGAGGTGTACATTAAAACCTGGAACGAAGAACCACTGAAAGAAAAGTGGCGTGGACCCCATCAGGTACTACTGACCACCTTTACAGCAGTCAAAGTAGCCGGCGTGGACCCCTGGATTCACTATACCCGAGTGAAGAAAATCCATCCTGGATCACGGACTGTGTAAACTGTGGAACCAACAAGGCTGCAGATAAGATGTGTTTAATTGCCTCGAGAATGCTATCAGTAATTGTGCTAAGGTTATGGTCATTAATGTCTTTGGGATGTGGAATGCAAAAAAGATCAACTAACCACTCTTCCTTCTAGAATGAAGAGAGAGGTACAAGCAGAAACACAGGTGATAAAAGTTTCTAATGCAGTTCAGGCTGAGAATGTAATGATTAGATTAGTCAAAGATTTTGCAAAAATGCAAAACACCAGTAGAATAACTGCCTGTCTGCCAATACCAAAGGCAGCAGGAGACCCAGTAAACTGGTGAATCATAACATCAAAACTACCTGAAATACAAAAGAAGCAAACAAATTGCATGCAAACAGGTACCTGAATCGAGGCAAGTAGTCAAGGAAACTCGGGACAAATAGGAACATGGATGAAACCATGAGCCAGAAAGACTGTATTCTAAGTGATGGCATATTAGGAACCCTATGGGAGAATCAGGAGGCATCACACAATGGCAATGCTATTTGCCACACTATAAAAAGATTATAGAAAATGTTACAGAAACCACTCTGGTATGGAAGTGTGAGGCCAAGGATCAGAAAGATCAGATAGAACCTTGGGACAGTGCGTGGTCTGTGAGTGTACTTCAAAAATTCCAATATATGGCAAACACCCCTTGGTGTATTAAGTGGGAAGGCTCCGAGAATGAAACAGATCCAGCAGTAACAAACACTGCCACTAGTAGCAGAACAAGGGCAGACAAAGTAAGTGTGGCATGTAATAAACTTATGACTGCACTTCTGATGATGCAGAGATAAAACAGATGCCACCCTTGGCAATAGCCCTGCAAATTGGCTGTGCTTGCAGAGGGATCAAACATAAATAAGGCAAAGTGAATTATAAAGTAGTTGTAGGATGTACCAGGAGTACAGTTCCGAAGTCCAGGACAATTTGTATGGGCAACAAGCGATGGTACCTGGACAACACATCTGCCTGTAGACGGGAAAGTAAAAGAAATTACTTTAGCCTCCCAACCTTATGTCCAATTTGGAAAAAGTCCCCATTTAATGGAAAACATGAACTTCTGCAATAAGAGCAAGACGAGAAGTTCTAGACATGAAAATTCAGATGACACTTGGCAAGAACCCTCTAGTGGAGTGAAATTTGGGTGGGCCCTAGAGTCCTTGCTTGTCCTATAGCAAACTATCAGAGTAGAGAGATGCTGCACAAACATACAGGTCAGGTAGATAGACTGGCAAGAGTCACCCGGGAAGGATTTAAAGAACTAAACGTACAATTACAAGCCACCACAAAAATGACTTTACAAAATCGATTAGCCTTAGATTTGTTACTCCTGAAAGAGCATGGAGTATGTGGATTTTTAAAGGGACGGTTGACCACTGCTGTGTTCATATCCCAAATGTAACTGCAGATGTAGAATATGACATCAACCAGTTGAAACAAATAGAACATGAAGCACAAGAAGAGCAAAAGGATTTGACTACAAGCTGGTTAGGCAAAATCTTTAAAGGGTTAGGGTGGAATGTGAGTTCATGGATTAAATCTGTCATTGAGAGTGTGATAATCTTACTAATTATATTCTTAGCAATTTGGTTAGTTTACAGCATCTTAAAGGGAGAGATACAGAAGAAAACGTCCTAGAACCAGAAGATAATAAAGGCACTGACGCGCCCACCATCTTCTGGTTCTCCAGTTCGTGATAACATCCACGACAACATTTACATCAACCCTGGATTTGAAGAACGTCAAGTATAAATTGAGAGATAAAGGACTATATTAAGTGAAAACATTTACACCTATAGTGAAGTGAAAATGCTTTCAAAGGGGGGAGAATGATAATGGGGGCCCTGGAAAATGTTAAAGATAGACTCTGAAAATGTTAGGCTTTGTGTTTTGCCAGATCATTGCACCTGTGTAAGCAGTATGATAAATGATATAATTGTTAGATGTGATGATTGCTTAGTAATTAAATATAATTATTGTATAATCATAAGAAGAATCATGAGAAACTATGTTAGAAATTTAAGGGGGAACCACGAGGGGCCATGCTTCACTGAAATCTCTGTATATAATAGAACAATATAAGTTTAATAATTAACATGAAAGTTATATAACGATAGAATATAAAAACATGTTCATCTCGAATGTATGGTCAGAGTCAGATTTGGGTTGAAATACCCCTGACACCCAGAGCTCTTAATAAAAGCACCGACATATAGTCATTTTCGTGGTTATATGTTTCTGAACGCTAACAACACCATCACCCAGAAGATGGAGGCTAAGAAGAAGAAAGAAGGACAAGGCATGCCCAAATCCCTCCATCTTGGCTTCTGAACCCCTATTCTAAAAACCCAAAATTCTACTTTTCTATCTTGTAACAAACTAACTATAGTTCTACTTAAACTCTCATGGCTTGTAAATCTTCATATAAAGTTGGTAATTTTTTCCATGAGTAAAATCAAAGGCACAGGTGTCTTTGGCTTCCTGCCAAGGTCTCTGAGCCCCCTGGCAGAGGCTCAAGCCATCCAGGGCACCCAGAGGGATGTCCTGGGTTCTAACAGGAGCTGATAAAAGTCACCTTTGCTCCTGAAAGGAGCTTTACCAAGGCTGTCAGCATGGAAATGAAGGAGGGAGAGAGATAAATGAGTGGCCTCTAGTAAGGTTTTGGGTGGAAAACAATTGTGGAGGCCGCCTTGCTGCAATGAATACTGTGTTGATTTATTCTGACCAATGAATATGTATAAACGTTGTGGAAGAGTATAAAAAGACAGCATGCTGTAAAATAAATATAGAGAAGCCTTCTTAAATACAGTGTGTTCTTCTGTTCTTCTGTTTGTTATGACCATCTCAATGACGACATCCTCCTCTTCTCTAACTGCGAGCAAAAATTTATGACTTTTGTTTTGATGTTCTTCAATATATTACCACAGAGGCAAAGCTTCCCACCATGTCCAGCAGACCAAACAGCTGATGGCTCTGAAGATGGACATGCTGCTGGCCAAAACTGGGCCAATGAGAGAGGTTGGTAACGCCTCTCAAACATGCCACCTCCCAGCATTCTGGGTGGTAAAAGAAAAACATTCACACATGGTGTTTATGGCTGTAGTCATCCCTCTGGTATGCACCTTCCCCAAGAGAACAGAAAGCTTTTATCAAAGTCAAGATAAACATGACAAGCCGCTCTTCTATGCTGAGCTTTCAGCAATGTCAGTATGCCCTGAGCAGGCCGAGCAGGCCACTACCTATAATAAACTGTGAGCCAGGACTGTTTGTTCAGGTCTTTCGCAAACCAGATAGGAGAATTAGAAGGGAGGTTCAAGTGAGTGATAATACCTTTTTTCCCCAAATATGCTACCACCCTGTCAATGCTCAAGCACATGTCTGCTTGTATTGTGGCTGCTAGGTTTGTGATATTGGGTACCACAGGTGTTAGAGGGGCCAAATTTCCACAGCAGAAATTTGGCACTGTGATACACTAGCAATCCTTGAATCAGGGAGTGCAGGTGTCGTGCAAAGCAAGCGCACTGCAGTCTCTGGATTTCTGTTAGGGTTGATGCTCGAACCAAAGATCCACACACTTCTGCTCAGCAGACACCGGATTCAATCATTAGGAAGATCAAAACCTAGAATGTTTTCATTGTAATCTTTAATTGAAAACTTAGTAGCTGACATCCTGCTTCTCACCCAGGAGCCATAAATTAATCTTAGCAGCTCAGCAGGTAACACTTGCTCCATTTACTCCAGTGATTTTAACTCTTTGCCACCTGAGTTGGACACCCTACTTCTTGGCATCCTGCTGGGTCAATATGAAATGTTGTGCTCCTGTATCAATTAGAAATTTAATCAGTTGTTGACAAGAACCTACTGGAATCTGAATGTATGGGCTAATTATTATGCATGCATTGATAGGATTCTACTTGCTGGATTTCAATCTTGCCTGGCTTGTGGCCATAATGCTTTTGCAAATTAAACACCTGAATTTGATTGAATGGGATCATTTTTCATGTGTGATTTTCCACTCTACCCCGAGGTCTAGTAGATTCAGGAGCTGAAGGAGATGAAGAATCATCTTTCTTCAGTTCTTTCTTGTTGGAATCACCCCAATGTTTCCATCCCATGTAAGCCTGCTATACTTTTCCTGGAACAGATATCTCAGTTGCCTTATACAGCACCATTTTAGAAACAGT
>JAFCGX010000121.1:0-48696 GCA_019023105.1 Diglossa brunneiventris
AAATTGGGTCCTGTGGCCGGGAGTGGCCGGCTGGCTCCTGAATTCGGTGATTTTCAGGATTGTTCCCAGACCGAAGCTGGCACCAGTGGCAACTCGGGCTGGTTTGACAGTGCCAAGGGACTCCTGCAATCTGCCATGGAGAACCAGGGCTGGTGAGTTTTTTTGCCATGGAAAATGGCCTAGGTTTGTGTTTGGGGCCCTGTGGCCGGGAGTGGCCGGCTGGCTCATGAATTTCGGTGATTTTCAAAATTGTTCCCAGACCCAAGCTGGCACCATTGGCAACTCGGGCTGTTTTGAGAGTGCCAAGGGACTCCTGCAATCCGCGATAAAACCAGGGCAGGTGAGGTTTCTTTGCCATGCAAAATGGCCGAGGTTTGTCTTTGGGGTCCTGTGGCCGGCTGGCTCCTGAAATTCGGTGATTTTCAGGATTGTTCCCAGACCCAAGCTGTCACCAGTGGCAACTCGGGCTGGTTTGACAGTGCCAAGGGACTCCTGCAATCTGCCATTAATAACCAGGGCTGGTGAGATTTCTTTGCCAGGGAAAAGGGCCGAGGTTTGTGTTTGGGGTCCTGTGGCCAGGAGTGGCCGGCTGCCTCCTTAAATTCGTTGATTTTCAAAATTGTTTCCAGACCCAAGCTGGCACCAGTGGCAACTCGGGCTGGTTTGATAGTGCCAAGGGACTCCTGCAATCTGCGATAAAAACCAGGGTAGGTGAGGTTTCTTTTCCATGCAAAATGGCCGAGGTTTGTGTTTGGGGTCCTGTGCCCGCTGGCTCCTGAAATTCGGTGATATTCAGGATTGTTCCCAGACCCAAGCTGGCACCAGTGGCAACTCGGGCTGGTTGAGAGTGCCAAGGGACTCTTGCAATCTGCCATTAAGAACCAGGGCTGGTGAGTTTTCTTTGCCAGGGAAAAGGGCCGAGGTTTGTGTTTGCTATCCTGTGGCCGGCAGTGGCCGACTGGTCCTTAAATTCGTTGATTTTCAAAATTTTCCAAACCCAAGCTGGCACCAGTGGCAACTCGGGCTGGTTTGACAGTGCCAAGGGACTCCTGCAATCTGCCATGAAGAACCAGGGCTGCTGAGATTTTATGGCTATGTTATGGACCGAGGTTTTTTTTGGGGTCCTGTGCCCGGGACTGGCCGGCTGTCTCCTGAATTTCGGTGATTTTCAGGATTGTTCCCAGACCCAAGCTGTCACCAGTGGCAACTCGGGCTGGTTTGACAGTGCCAAGGAACTCCTGCAATCTGCCATCAAGAACCAGGGCTGGTGAGCTTTTTGCCGTGCAAAATGGCCGAAGTTTGTGTTTGGGTTCCTGTGGCAGGGAGTTGCCGGCTGGCTTCTGAAATTCGGTGATTTTCAGGATTGTTCCCATACCCAAGCTGGCACCAGTGGCAACTCGGGCTGGTTTGACAGTGCCAAGGGAGTCCTGCAATCTGCCATTATTAACCAGGGCTGGTGAGTTTTCTTTGCCAGGGAAAGGGCCGAGGTTTGTGTTTGGGTTCCTGTGGCCGGGAGTGGCCGGCTGGCTCCTTAAATTCGTTGATTTTCAAAGTTGTTCCCAGACCCAAGCTGGCACCAGTGGCAACTCGGGCTGGTTTGACAGTGCCAAGGGACTCCTGCAATCTGCGATAAAAACCAGGGTAGGTGAGGTTTCTTTCCCATGCAAAATGGCCGAGGTTTGTGTTTGGAGTACTGTGTCCGGGACTGGCCGGCTGGCTCCTGAAATTCGGTGATTTTCAGGATTGTTCCCAGACCCAAGCTGGCACCAGTGGCAACTCGGGCTGGTTTGACAGTGCCAAGCGAGTCCTGCAATCTGCCATTATTAACCAGGGCTGGTGAGTTTTTTTGCCATGGAAAATGGCCGAGGTTTGTGTTTGGGGCCCTGTGGCCGGGAGTGGCCGGCTGGCTCCTGAATTTTGTTGATTTTCAAAATTGTTCCCAGACCCAAGGTGGCACCATTGGCAACTCGGGCTGTTTTGAGAGTGCCAAGGGACTCCTGCAATCTGCCATGAAGAACCAGGGCTGGTGAGTTTTTTTTGCCATGCAAAATGGCCGAGGTTTGTGTTTGGGGTCCTGTGGCAGGGAGTGGCCGTCTGGCTCCTGAAATTCGGTGATTTGCAGGATTGTTCCCAGACCCAAGCTGGCACCAGTGGCAACTCGGGCTGGTTTGACAATGCCAAGGGAGTCCTCCAATCTGCCATGAAGAACCAGGGCTGGTGAGTTTTTTTGCCATGCAAAATGGCCGAGGATTGTGTTTGGGGTCCTGTGGCCGGGAGTGGCCGGCTGGCTCCTGAATTTCGGTGATTTTCCGGATTCTTCCCAGACCCAAGCTGGCACCAGTGGCAACTCGGGCTGGTTTGACAGTGCCAAGGGACTCCTGCAATCTGCCATGAAGAACCAGGGCTGGTGAGTTTTTTTGCCGTGAAAATGGCCGAGGTTTGTGTTTGGGGCCCTGTGGCCGGGAGTGGCCGGCTGGCTCATGAATTTCGGTGATTTTCAGGATTGTTCCCAGACCCAAGCTGGCACCAGTGGCAACTCGGGCTGGTTTGACAGTGCCAAGGGACTCCTGCAATCTGCGATAAAAACCAGGGTAGGTGAGGTTTCTTTGCCATGCAAAATGGCCGAGGTTTGTTTTTGGGGTCCTGTGGCCGGGACTGTCCGGCTGGCTCCTGAAATTCGGTGATTTTCAGGATTGTTCTCAGACCCAAGCTGGCACCAGTGGCAACTCGGGCTGGTTTGACAGTGCCAAGGGACTCCTGCAATCTGCCATTATTAACCAGGGCTGGTGAGTTTTCTTTGCCATGGAAAATGGCCGAGGTTTGTGTTTGGGGCCCTGTGGCCGGGAGTGGCCGGCTGGCTCCTGATATTCGGTGATTTTCAAAATTGTTCCCAGACCCAAGCTGGCACCATTGGCAACTCGGGCTGGTTTGACAGTGCCAAGGGACTCCTGCAATCTGCGATAAAACCAGGGTAGGTGAGGTTTCTTTTGCCATGCAAAATGGCCGAGGTTTGTGTTTGGGTCCTGTGGCGGGACTGGCCGGCTGGCTCCTGAAATTCGGTGATTTTCAGGATTGTTCTCAGACCCAAGCTGGCACCAGTGGCAACTCGGGCTGGTTTGACAGTGCCAAGGGACTCCTGCAATCTGCCATTATTAACCAGGGCTGGTGAGTTTTCTTTGCCATGGAAAATGGCCGAGGTTTGTGTTTGGGGTCCTGTGGCCGGGAGTGGCCGGCTGGCTCCTGAATTTCGGTGATTTTCAAAATTGTTCCCAGACCCAAGCTGGCACCATTGGCAACTCGGGCTGGTTTGACAGTGCCAAGGGACTCCTGCAATCTGCGATAAAAACCAGGGCAGGTGAGGTTTCTTTGCCATGCAAAATGGCCGAGGTTTGTGTTTGGGGTCCTGTGGCCGGCTGGCTCCTGAAATTCGGTGATTTTCAGGATTGTTCCCAGACCCAAGCTGGCACCAGTGGAACACGGGCTGGTTTGACAGTGCCAAGGGACTCCTGCAATCTGCCATGAAGAATCAGGGCTGGTGAATTTTCTTTGCCACTGGAAATGGCCGAGGTTTGTGTTCGGAGTCCTGTGGCCGGAAGTGGCCGGCTGGCTCCTGGAATTCGGCGATTTTCAAAATTGTTCCCAGTCCCAAGCTGGCGCCAGGGGCAACTCGGTCTGGTTTGACAGTGCCAGGGGACTCATGCAATCTGGCCTCATAAACCAGGGCTGGTGAGTCTTTTCGCCAGGGAAAAGGGCCGAGGTTTCTTTTTGGTGTCCGGGGTCCGGGAGTGGCCAGCTTGCTCCTGGATTTCGGTGATTTTCAAAATTGTTCCCAGTCCCAAGCTGGCACCAGGGGAAACTCGGGCTGGTTTGACAGTGCCAGGGAGTCTCCTGCAATCTGGCCTCATGAACCAGGGCTGGTGAGTTTTTTTGCAACGCAAAAGGTCCGAGGATTGTGCTTGGGGTCCTGTGGCTGGGAGGTGCCGCCTGGCTCCTGAAATTCGGCGATTTTCAGGAATTTTCCCAGACCGAAGCTGGCACCAGGGGCAACTCGGGCTGGTTTGACAGTGCCAAGGGATCCCTGCAATCTGCCACGATGGACTAGGACTGGTGAGTTTTCTTGGCCAGGGAAAATGGCCGAGGTTTGTGTTTGGGGTCCTGTGGCCGGGAGTGGCCGCCTGGTTCCTGAAATTCGGCGATTTTCAGGATTGTTCCCAGACCCAAGCTGGCACTTGTGGCAACTCGGGCTGGTTGCTCAGTGTCAAGGGACTCCTGCAATCTGCCATGAAGAACCAGGGCTTCTGAGTTTTTTTGCCAATGAAAATGGCCGAGGTTTGTGTTTGGGGCCCTTTGGACGGGAGTGGCCGGCTGGCTCCTGAAATTCGGTGATTTTCAAAATTGTTCCCAGACCCAAGCTGGCACAAGTGGAGACTCGGGTGGTTTGACAGTGCCAAGGGACTCCTGCAATCTGCCATCAAGAACCAGGGCTGGTGAGTTTTCTTTGCCAGGAAAAAGGGCCGAGGTTTGTGTTTGGGGTCCTGTGGCCGGGTGGTGCCGCCTGGCTCCTGAAATTCGGCGATTTCAGGATTGTTCCCAGACCCAAGCTGGCACAAGTGTGAACTTGGGCTGGTTTGACAGTGCCAAGGGACTCCTGCAATCTGCCATGAATGGTTGAGGATTGAGTTTTCTTTTCCAGGGGAAAGGGCCGAGGTTTGAGTTTGGGGACCTGTGTCTTCGAGTGGCCTTCTGGCTCCTGGAATTCGGTGATTTTCAAAATTGTTCCCAGACCCAAGCTGGCAGTAGTGGAAACTCGGGCTGGTTTTACAGTGCCACGAGACTCTTGCAATCTGCCATGAAGAACCGGGGCTGGTGAATTTTCTTTGCCACTGAAAAGGGCCGAGGTTTCTGTTTGGGGTCCTGTGGCCGGCAGTGGCCGGCTGGCTCCTGGAATTCGGCGATTTACAGGATTGTTCCCAGACCCAAGATTGTACAAGTGGCAACTCGGGCTGGTTTGACAGTGCCAAGGGACTCCTGCAATCTGCCATCAAGAACCAGGGCTGGTGAGTTTTCTTTGCCAGGGAAAAGGGCCGAGGTTTGTGTTTGGGGCCCTTTGGACGGGAGTGGCCGGCTGGCTCCTGAAATTCGGTGATTTTCAGGAGTGTTTCCAGACCCAAGCTGGCAACTGTGGAAACTCGGGCCGGTTTGACAGTGCCAAGGGACTCCTGCAATCTGCCATGAAGAATCAGGGCTGGTGAATTTTTTTGCCACTGTCATGATTTGACACTGGCACAATGCCAGCGCCCCCATGAAAAGTACCTCTTCCCTGGTGTCTGCTGTGGGATGGGGCCAGGAATAAGCAAAGCAGGCTTCTAGCTTATGAATAGAGGAAACAAAAAGTTTATTAACTACGCTACAAACAAGACACATACACACGCAGACACACACACACACACACACAGACAATGAAAACTTCACAAAAGCATTTCCTCCTCCCCCCTACCAGATTCTCCCAATACATCTCTCAAAGTTCAACTCTCAGTCCATCATCACTCCATAAATACTCGATCTTCAGTCTATCAAGAGCAGAAGTCCTTCTTGGGCCATGGTGACCTCTTCCTTTTCATGTCCAGTGCTCTCACCACATGAACATGGACTAGAGCTGCTTCGAGGGTTGTCTTTTTTAAGGATGCTTCGTCTCTTTCCAAAAAAGCACAGTCTCACCTTCGGGACATCCTTTGTCCCCCCCATATTTCTCTACCCCCTGGGGCCGGGGGATCTCCAACACTGAACCCTCTCGGTCCGAGCCACCGCCTCCCCCTGGATGCAGCCTCTGTGTCACAAGGAAGCATGGTTCTGTCCATGGCTGACAAAAAGTGTCCAGCTACAGCTACTTCTTATCTCTTGCCATCTCGGGTTCTCTCACAACCCCGCATTCACAACACACCTGCCTATTTCCTGCTCCAGAAAGGGTCAATGCTCTGCAAGATTTTCATTGTCCAAACAGGGGTTAAAGGCTTCTACAGGCGGCCAGGCTCTTTCTCCGCTGCACCTTCCTCCCCTTCTCCACAAGCCGGGCATGCTGCCAACTCCGAGGCCTTCAAGGCCACAACACCGTACACTGAGCGCGGCTTCTGTCTCTCGTCTCCCGGGGAGGGGGGCCTGCCCAAATTCCTCAGCGGGGCTTCTCTGCTGGGAGGGCTGCACAAGGCTCCTGGTGCACCTCCACCCTTCCATCCCGGGGGCCTTCAAGCCCCTCTCTGTCCCAAAGCTCAGCTTACCTCAAGGCCGCAGGTCCCCTCCCCCGCCCAGCCGGCAGGGCTGGACGGGGGAGGTCTGACCAGGTCCCAGCTAGAAACCAAAAAGGAAGTTCCCAGGGGACAGCTCTGCTTTTAACCCCTGTGTTCTCAGAAGCGTAACCAATACCTCACTGGTCAAAACAGGTGCCAATTTCAGAATCTGAACACCTATTGGCCTCTGACCAGTCCATCCCAGAAAACCTATTTCCTGTCAAACCACCACAGCCACTGAAAATGGCCGAGGTTTGTGTTCGGAGTCCTGTGGCCGGAAGTGGCCGGCTGGCTCCTGGAATTCGGCGATTTTCAAAGTTGTTCCCAGACCCAAGCTGGCACCAGTGCCAACTTGGGCTGGTTTGACAGTGCCAGGGGACTCCTGCAATCTGGCCTCATAAACCAGGGCTGGTGAGTCTTTTCACCAGGGAAAAGGGCCGAGGTTTCTTTTTGGTGTCTGGGGTCCGGGAGTGGCCAGCTGGCTCCTGGATTTCGGTGATTTTCAAAATTGTTCCCAGTCCCAAGCTGGCACCAGGGGAAACTCGGGCTGGTTTCACAGTACCAGGGGACTCCTGCAATCTGGCCTCATGAACCAGGGCTGGTGAGTTTTTTTGCAACGCAAAAGGTCCGAGGATTGTGCTTGGGGTCCTGTGGCCGGGAGGTGCCGCCTGGCTCCTGAAATTCGGCGATTTTCAGGATTGTTCCCAGACCCAAGCTGGCACTTGTGGCAACTCGGGCTGGTTGCTCAGTGTCAAGGGACTCCTGCAATCTGCCATGAAGAACCAGGGCTTCTGAGTGTTTTTGCCAATTAAAATGGCCGAGGTTGTTTTGGGGCCCTTTGGACGGGAGTGGCCGGCTGGCTCCTGAAATTCGGTGATTTTCAAAATTGTTCCCAGTCCCAAGCTGGCACCAGGGGAAACTCGGGCTGGTTTCACAGTACCAGGGACTCCTGCAATCTGCCTCATGAACCAGGGCTGGTGAGTTTTTTTGCAACGCAAAAGGCCGAGGATTGTGCTTGGGGTCCTGTGGCCGGGAGGTGCCGCCTGGCTCCTGAAATTCGGCGATTTTCAGGAATTGTTCCCAGACCGAAGCTGGCACCAGGGGCAACTCGGGCTGGTTTGACAGTGCCAAGGGACTCCTGCAATCTGCCATGAAGGACTAGGGCTGGTGAGTTTTCTTGCCAGGGAAAAGGGCCGAGGTTTGTGTTTGGGGTCCTGTGGCCTGGAGGTGCCGCCTGGTTCCTGAAATTCGGCGATTTTCAGGATTGTTCCCAGACCCAAGCTGGCACTTGTGGCATCTCGGGCTGGTTGCTCAGTGTCAAGGGACTCCTGCAATCTGCCATGAAGAACCAGGGCTTCTGAGTGTTTTTTGCCAATTAAAATGGCCGAGGATTGTGTTTGGGGCCCTTTGGACGGGAGTGGCCGGCTGGCTCCTGAAATTCGGTGATTTTCAAAATTGTTCCCAGACCCAAGCTGGCACAAGTGGAGACTCGGGCTGGTTTGACAGTTCCAAGGGACTCCTGCAATCTGCCATCAAGAACCAGGGCTGGTGAGTTTTCTTTGCCAGGAAAAAGGGCCGAGGTTTGTGTTTGGGTTCCTGTGTCTGCGAGTGGCCGGCTGGCTCCTGAAATTCGGTGATTCTCAAAATTGTTCCCAGACCCAAGCTGGCACTAGTGGAAACTCGGGCTGTTTTGACAGTGCCAAGGGACTCCTGCAATCTGCCATGAAGAATCAGGGCTGGTGAATTTTCTTTGCCACTGAAAAGGGTTGAGGTTTGTGTTCGGAGTCCTGTGGCCGGAAGTGGCCGGCTGGCTCCTGGAATTCGGCGATTTTCAGGATTGTTCCCAGACCGAAGCTGGCACCAGTGGCAACTCGGGCTGGTTTGACAGTGCCAGGGGACTCCTGCAATCTGGCCTCATAAACCAGGACTGGTGAGTCTTTTCGCCAGGGAAAAGGGCCGAGGTTTCTTTTTGGTGTCCGGGGTCCGGGAGTGGCCAGCTGGCTCCTGGATTTCGGTGATTTTCAAAATTGTTCCCAGACCCAAGCTGGCACTAGTGGAAACTCGGTCTGGTTTGACAATGCCAAGGGACTCCTGCAATCTGCCATGAAGAATCAGGGCTGGTGAATTTTCTTTGCCAGGGAAAAGGGCCGAGGTTTGTGTTCGGAGTCCTGTGGCCGGAAGTGGCCGGCTGGCTCCTGGAATTTGGTGATTTTCAAAATTGTTCCCAGACCCAAGCTGGCACAAGTGGAGACTTGGGCTGGTTTGACAGTGTCAGGGGACTCCTGCAATCTGGCCTCATGAACCAGGGCTGGTGAGTTTTTTTGCAACGCAGAAGGTCCGAGGATTGTGCTTGGGGTCCTGTGGCCGGGAGTTGCCACCTGGCTCCTGAAATTCAGCGATTTTCAGGATTGTTCCCAGACCCAAGCTGGCACCAGTGGCAACTCGGGCTGGTTGCTCAGTGTCAAGGGACTGCTGCAATCTGCCATGAAGAACCAGGGCTTCTGAGTTTTTTTGCCAATGAAAATGGCCGAGGTTTGTGTTCGGGGCCCTTTGGACGGGAGTGGCCTTCTGGCTCCTGGAATTCGGTGATTTTCAAAATTGTTCCCAGACCCAAGCTGGCAGTAGTGGAAACTCGGGCTGGTTTTACAGTGCCACGAGACTCTTGCCATCTGCCATGAAGAAGCAGGGCTGGTGAATTTTCTTTGCCACTGAAAAGGGCCGAGGTTTCTGTTTGGGGTCTTTTGGCCGGCAGTGGCCGGCTGGCTCCTGAAATTCGGCGATTTTCAGGATTCTTCCCAGACCCAAGCTGGCACCAGTGGCAACTCGGGCAGGTTTGACAGTGCCAAGGGACTCCTGCAATCTGCCATCAAGAACCAGGGCTGGTGAGTTTTCTTTGCCAGGAAAAAGGGCCGAGGTTTGTGTTTGGGGCCCTTTGGACGGGAGTGGCCGGCTGGCTCCTGGAATTCGGTGATTTTCAGGAGTGTTTCCAGACCCAAGCTGGGAACTGTGGAAACTCGGGCTGGTTTGACAGTGCCAAGGGACTCTTGCAATCTGCCATAATAACCGGGGCTGCTGAGTTTTCTATTCCAGGGAAAAGGGCCGAGGTTTTTGTTTGGGTTCCTGTGGCTGGGAGTGGCCGGCTGGCTCCTGAAATTCGGTGATTCTCAAAATTGTTCCCAGACCCAAGCTGGCACTAGTGGAAACTCGGGCTGGTTTGACAGTGCCAAGGGACTCCTGCAATCTGCCATGAAGAATCAGGGCTGGTGATTTTTCTTTGCCAGGGAAAAGGGCCGAGGTTTGTGTTTGGGGTCCTGTGGCCGGAAGTGGCCAGCTGGCTCCTGGAATTCGGCGATTTTCAAAATTGTTCCCAGTCCCAAGCTGGCGCCAGGGGCAACTCGGTCTGGTTTGACAGTGCCAGGGGACTCCTGCAATCTGGCCTCATAAAACAGGGCTGGTGAGTCTTTTTGCCATGGAAAAGGGCCGAGGTTTCTTTTTTGTGTCCGGGGTCCGGGAGTGGCCAGCTGGCTCCTGGATTTCGGTGATTTTCAAAATTGTTCCCAGACCCAAGCTGGCACAAGGGGAAACTCGGGCTGGTTTGACAGTGCCAGGGGACTCCTGCAATCTGCCATCAAGAACCAGGGCTGGTGAGTTTTCTTTGCCAGGAAAAAGGGCCGAGGTTTGTGTTTGGGGTCCTGTGGCCGGGTGGTCCCGCCTGGCTCCTAAAATTCGGCGATTTTCAGGATTGTTCCCTGACCCAAGCTGACACTAGTGGCAACTCGGGCTGGTTTGACAGTGCCATGGGACTCTTGCAATCTGCCAAAATAACAAGGGCTGGTGAGTTTTTTTGCCACTGGAAAGGGCCGAGGTTTTTGGTTGGGTTCCTGTGGCCGGGAGTGGCCGGCTGGCTCCTGAAATTTGGCGATTTTCAGGATGGTGCCCAGACCCAAGCTGGCACCAGGGGCAACTCGGGCTGGTTGCACACTGCCAAGGGACTCCTGCAATCTGCAATAAAAACCAGGGCTGGTGAGTTTTCTTTTTTTCCTAGGTTGACTATATGATGCTTTTATCCCCAAATCGTCTCATTTGTTTATGCTGAATAATGATAAGTTTTGCCCCTTTAAGACTTGTTGCAGAGAGTGAAGGGGGGCAGAGAAGAAGTACATGGTTTTTTTCTTTCTCTGAGACACTGCACTTACTCCCCTGCATTCCTCCTGAACTGTGTTTGTCTGTTGATGAACAGACAGCAGGACAGAGAGCTCTCCGTTTGCTTCTAGTTAGTTTTAGCTGGCTGAGGCAAAGAAGAGTCCCTGGACTGTGTTTTTTTTTTTTTTCCTTCTCTTTGGACCTCTTGGAACCTGTTCTGGACTGAACACCCAGGGGAGCACCGGCAGCTGCACCTGTGGCCACCGGGCCGGGCCTGGCCTGCGACAAATTCCAGCACCAGGAGAGCTGATCAGAGACTGAGTGAGCCGGGCTGCAACCCGGGGACAGGGGGTTTCTCAGTTTGTCATCCCTTTTAGAGCGGCAAGGGGTTTTATTGTTTAATATTGTTTAGGTTCTATTGTTCAATAAACAGTTTTTTTCCACTTTTCTCCAAGGAGGTATTTTCTCCCGGACCGGTTGTGGGGGGGAGGGGCCGATTGAATTTATCTTCCTACCAGAGCCCCTCTGGGGACTCTCTCCCAAATTTTGCTCTAAACCAAGACATATACAATCTTGGCGCCCAAACGTGAGGCTCGAGAAAGTAGAAAAAAGCTTATTGTGTGTGTTGGTTGTGCTCACTAGCTAGTGAGTTAAAGCGGTCAGTAGCCATGCTGCTAGAATTTGTAACATCTCTTGGAGTGGAGGCCTTCATGTGGTTCTGGTCTCTAGACCTCTTTGAGATTTCAATACCTTTCTGGTCTCTAGGATTATTGTCCATAATACGTAATTTTTACGGTAGAGAGGCTCGGATTGGAATAGCCCTTGTGCTGGCCTTGGTGATAATGATTTATAGGGCGTTTATAAAGATGCTGGCATCTGTTTACAATATGTTTCGTCCTACCCTGCATCCCAGTTCTGGTAGTATGTTTTGGGAATTTATTAGTAATTGCACCCAGTTTGTTGGAGGAGGAACCGGGAATAAGACTTTACAGCCTTTCTTTTCCTTCTTTTCCTTTGAAGCTGTTATGTCACTGTTTGAGAATGTTCAGTTTCCCCTGACTGTTAAAGAGACCATCTTTCTGGTATTTAATCTGGTAAGCTTCCTCTATATAGTCTGCAGCTTCTCCAGAATGAAAGCTGAGATATCCAGAGGAGTTGGTGAGACCCCTGAACCAGAAGCAGATGCAGGCGTGAAAAATCCTGAGTGGTGTGGAGAATGGGAAAATATAGACCAAACCCTGAAGGAATTTTCTGATCCTGTAGGCTGAGATTTTCCACGAGAGCAAATTCAGAACCCAGCTGAAGTGGGGAAATACCTAAATGAGAAGTGCCATGACTATTCAAACGAGAAAAGGCTCATTGCAATTAGCTGGGTCCTGGCCTATGCTTATCGCACTCTGTTAGATACTGTAGGGCAGCAGACAGAAGCAGGGGGGCAGGGAGATAAATCAGCTATCCCAGTCACTCAGGCTGCAGCCAGCACCCCAGGCTCGAAGCCAGCAGCCAAACCAGATAGTGAGCCTAAGCCAGCAGCTAAACCAATGGCTGTTGCTACCAGTACTAGAAGTGAGAAATGTACGGACAAAACCAACCGACCAGCGGATGATGAGGATGATGATACAGAAGAAGGAACCTCAATGCCTCCTGACACAAAATCAGGAGTCAAAGCAGCAGGTGCAAGATCCGATGCAAATATTGAGTCCTTTTCCCTGAAGGACCTTCGTGGACTACGGAAGGATTACACCCGACGACCTGATGAATCCATAATTAGTTGGTTGGTCCGTCTCTGGGATGCTGCAGGTGAGGCCACAATTCTAGATAGCACTGAAGCGAGGCATTTGAGATCCCTGTCACAGGATCCTGTCATCGACCAAGGAATGATGAGGGGGGCTAATCCACACAGCCTCTGGGCACGGGTCTTGGAAAGTGTTGCACAAAGATACCTGTGTGCAGATGATCTTTATATGCAGCAGACACAGTGGAAGACCATAGAGCAAGGGATCCAACGCCTAAGAGAAATGGCAGTGGCAGAGATTATCTTCTCAGATGATGTAACAACTAGGAACCCAGACTTGGTACCATGCACGTCTGTGATGTGGCGAAAACTTGTGCGACTTGGGCCACATGAATACGCTTCTGCCTTAGCCATCATGAAGAGGGATGAGAGGGATGAGACTGTGCTGGATATGGCAAGGAAGCTCCGAGCATATGCAGATGCTGTGCATGGCCCAACACATGCCAGAATCGCAGCAGTAGAAACACGTCTGCAGAAATTAGAGGACAAGATAGAGGAGAACCACAAGAAGCTCAGAGAGGAGATTAAAGAAGACCTTCTCCAAATCTCAGCGGTACAGATCAGAGGTTCTGGTATGCAAGGCAGACGTTTCCCAGATGGCGAGAGAAGGTACACCCCACGAGCTGAGCTGTGGTTCTACCTGCGTGATTGTGGAGAAAACATGAGGAGGTGGGATGGAAAATCTGCTGCTGTTCTGGCACGACGGGTGCGTGAACTGAAGGAAGACAGGGCTGAGAGAGGGAGTTCCACCAAAAGGAAAGCAGCTCCAGTTGCCCGTAGCCGAACTGGCAGGTATGAGGATGATGACATGTCCGATCCCCTTGAAGGAACGTCCAAGGCATATGCCCAGGGAAAGAAGGATAACCAGGCTTAGAGGGGCCCTGCCTCTAGCCAGGTAGAGGCTAGGGAAAATCGTGTTTTCTGGTCTGTGTGGATTCGTTGGCCTGGCACATCGGAACCACAAGAGTATAAAGCTTTGGTTGATACTGGTGCTCAATGTACATTAATTCCGTCGAGACATGTGGGGACAGAGTCTGTTTCTATTGCTGGTGTGACAGGGGGATCACAGGATTTCACTTTGGTGGAAGCTGAGGTGAGCCTGACTGGAAACGAGTGGAAGAAACACCCTATTGTGACTGGCCCAGAGGCCCCATGCATTTTAGGCATAGACTTTCTCAGAAGTGGGTATTTCAAAGACCCAAAGGGACTCAGATGGGCATTTGGAATAGCTGCTGTAGAGACAGAGGGTGTCAAGCAGTTGAACACCTTGCCTGGACTGTCAGAAAACCCATCTGCAGCAGGACTCCTGAAGGTGGAAGAGCAACGAGTGCCGATTGCTACCTCAACAGTGCACCGCCGACAGTACCGAACAAATCGAGATGCTGTGATCCCCATCCACAAAATGATCCGTGAACTGGAGAGCCAAGGGGTGGTCAGCAAGACCCACTCACCCTTCAACAGCCCCATTTGGCCTGTGCGTAAATCTGAAAGAGAATGGAGATTGACTGTGGACTATCGTGCATTGAATGAAGTGACTCCACCGCTGAGCGCTGCTGGGCCGGACATGCTGGAACTCCAGTACGGGCTGGAGTCCAAGGCAGCAAGGTGGTCACGCCACTATAGACATTGCCAATGCATTTTTCTCCATTCCTCTGGCAGCAGAATGCAGGCCTCAGTTTTCTTTCACCTGGAGAGGCGTGCAGTACACCTGGAATCGACTGCCCCAGGGCTGGAAGCACAGCCCCACCATCTGCCATGGACTGATCCAGGCTGCACTGGAAAAGGGTGAGGCTCCAGAACATCTGCAATATATCGATGACATCATTGTGTGGGGGAAGACAGCAGCAGAAGTGTTCGAGAAAGGGGAGAAAATCATCCAGATTCTCCTAAAAGCTGGCTTCGCCATCAAGAAGAGCAAAGTCAAAGGACCTGCTCAAGAGATCCAGTTTCTGGGAGTGAAGTGGCAAGACGGCCGGCGTCAGATCCCCACCGATGTCATCAACAAGATCACAGCAATGTCTCCACCATCCAGCAAGAAAGAAACACAAGCATTCCTAGGCGCTATAAGTTTTTGGAGGATGCACATTCCTGAGTACAGTCAGATCGTGAGCCCTCTCTACCTAGTCACCCGTAAGAAGAACCCTTTCCACTAAGGCCCTGAGCAGCAACAAGCCTTTGCACAGATCAAGCAGGAGATTGCCCATGCAGCAGCCCTTGGCCCAGTCAGGACAGGACCAGAGGTTAAGAACGTGCTCTACTCTGCAGCCAAGAACCATGGCTTGTCCTGGAGCCTTTGGCAGAAGGTGCCTGGGGAGACTCGAGGCCGACCACTGAGATTTTGGTGTCAAAGCTACAGAGGGTCTGAAGCCAACTACGCTCCAACAGAGAAAGAAATCTTGGCTGCCTATGAAGGAGTCCAGGCTGCCTCAGAGGTGATTGGCACTGAAACACAACTCCTCCTGGCACCCCGACTACCAGTGCTGGGGTGGATGTTCAAAGCAAAGGTTCCCTCTACGCACCATGCCACCAGTGCTACATGGAGCAAATGGATTGCTGTTATCACACAGCATGCCCGTATTGGAAAGCTGAATCGCCCTGGGATTCTAGAAATAATTACAAACTGGCCAGAAAGTGAAAACTTTGGTCTTGCTGATGAAGGAGAACAAGAAGTGACACGGGCTGAAGAAGCTCCACCATACAACCAGCTGCCAGCAGAAGATACACGATACGCTCTTTTTATGGATGGTTCTTGCCGCATTGTGGGAATGAACCGGAAGTGGAAAGCAGCCGTATGGAGCCCCACACGACAGGTCGCAGAAGCCACTGAAAGAGAAGGTAGATCAAGCCAACTTGCTGAACTCAAAGCTGTTCAACTGGCCCTGGACATTGCTGAGAGAGAGAAGTGGCCAAAGCTCTACCTTTACACTGATTCATGGATGGTAGCCAATGCTCTGTGGAGATGGCTGGAGAGGTGGAAAGAGGCCAACTGGCAGCGTAGAGGAAAACCAATTTGGGCTGCTGATGAGTGGAAAGACATTGCTACCAGGGTCGGGAAGCTGCCTGTGAAGGTCCGCCATGTGGATGCTCATGTCCCCAAGAGTAGAGCTAATGAGGAGCACCAAAACAATGAGCAAGTAGACCAGGCTGCAAAGATAGAGGTGTCAAAGATAGACTTAGATTGGCAACATAAAGGAGAGTTATTTCTAGCTCGATGGGCCCATGATGCCTCAGGCCACCAGGGCAGGGATGCCACCTATAAGTGGGCACGAGACCGAAGAGTAGATTTAACCATAGACGGTATTTCTCAAGTTATTCATGACTGTGAGACGTGTGCTGCCATCAAACAGGCCAAGCGATTGAAGCCCCTGTGGTATGGTGGGCGGTGGTCCAAGTACAACTATGGGGAGGCCTGGCAGATTGACTACATCACACTGCCCCAGACACGCCAGGGCAAGCGCTACGTGCTGACCATGGTGGAAGCCACCACTGGATGGTTGGAAACCTACCCTGTACCTCATGCCACTGCCCATAACACCATCCTGGGCCTGGAAAAGCAAATTCTGTGGAGACATGGTACCCCTGAGAGGATTGAGTCAGACAACGGGACTCATTTCAAGAACAGCCTTATCAACACCTGGGCCAGGGAACATGGCATTGAGTGGGTGTACCACATTCCCTACCATGCACCAGCTGCAGGCAAAGTGGAGAGGTACAACGGACTGTTAAAAACCACATTGAAAGCATTAGGTGGGGGATCTTTCAAAAACTGGGAGCAGCATCTGGCAAAAGCCACCTGGTTAGTTAACACCCGAGGCTCTACTAACCGAGTGGGCCCTGCCCAATCTGAGCCTTTGCATAGAGTAGATGGAGACAAAGTCCCAGTGGTACATGTCAGAGGTTTGTTAGAGAAGACAGTTTGGATTAATTCTGCCTCGAATACAGACAAACCCATTCGTGGGGTTGTTTTTGCTCAGGGACCAAGTTGCACATGGTGGATAATGCAAAAAGATGGGAGAACACGATGTGTACCTCAGGGAGATCTGATTGTTGGGTGAGACCTATGTGTAAATAACACTGTTTGCTGAATGCTGTTACCAGTGTCTGTGTATAGCTGTATAATGGATGTATAATATATGTGTTTGTAGGGTTAGAATTTATATTAGTTTTAGTAGTAAGCAGACAATATGGGGATAAGGGGTGGAATGTCCTGGGTTGACTATATGATGCTTTTATCCCCAAATCGTCTCATTTGTTTATGCTGAATAATGATAAGTTTTGCCCCTTTAAGACTTGTTACAGAGAGTGAAGGGGGGCAGAGAAGAAGTACACAGTTTTTTTCTTTCTCTGAGACACTGCACTTACTCCCCCGCATTCCTCCTGAACTGTGTTTGTCTGTTGATGAACAGACAGCAGGACAGAGAGCTCTCCGTTTGCTTCTAGTTAGTTTTAGCTGGCTGAGGCAAAGAAGAGTCCCTGGACTGTGTTTTTTTTTTTTTCCTTCTCTTTGGACCTCTTGGAACCTGTTCTGGACTGAACACCCAGGGGAGCACCGGCAGCTGCACCTGTGGCCACCGGGCCGGGCCTGGCCTGCGACAAATTCCAGCACCAGGAGAGCTGATCAGAGACTGAGTGAGCCGGGCTGCAACCCGGGGACAGGGGGTTTCTCAGTTTGTCATCCCTTTTAGAGCGGCAAGGGGTTTTATTGTTTAATATTGTTTAGGTTCTATTGTTCAATAAACAGTTTTTTTCCACTTTTCTCCAAGGAGGTATTTTCTCCCGGACCGGTTGTGGGGGGGAGGGGCCGATTGAATTTATCTTCCTACCAGAGCCCCTCTGGGGACTCTCTCCCAAATTTTGCTCTAAACCAAGACACCTTTCCAGGGAAAAGGGCCGAGGTTTGTGTTTGTGGTCCTGTGGCCGAAAGTGGCTGGCTGGCTCCTGAAATTCGGCAATTTTCAGGATTGTTCCCAGACCCAAGCTGGCGCCAGGGGCAACTCAGGCTGGTTGCACAGTGCCAAGGGACTCCTGCAATCTGCCAACAAGGACCGGGGCTGGTGAGTTGTCTTTTCCTGGGCAAAGGGCCGATGTTGCTGTTTTGTGTCCTGTGGCCCGGAGTGGCCGGCTGGCTCCTGAAATTTGGCGATTTTCAGGGTGCTATTGAGACCCAGGCTGGCACCAGGTGCAACTCGGGCTGCTTTGTCCCTGCCGAGGGACTACTGCAATCTGCCATCAAGATCTGGTGCTGGTGAGTTTTCATTGCCAGGTGAAAGTGTAGGGAGAATTCTAAGGGGGCACATTTTGTAATCTTATTGCCCAATGAGTTGCAGCTGGGGGGCCAATTAAGAACCACACATGTAAGTAATGTAGAACAATTGGGATAAATGTTGGAGTCTGTGTAGTCGTCAGATGACTGCAATTGCCAGGAGAAGTCTGCAAGAGAAGGCTGCAAGGGCCGGGGGAAGACTGCAAGTAGAGCTGGATGGCTGCTGCAAAACCCAGGAAGACTGCAGGAGATGGCTGCTGTGGAGTCCAGGCGATGGCTGCTGCGGGTCCAGGAGATGGCTGCTGCAAAACTCAGGAAGACTGCAAGAGAAGACTGCAAGGACCAGGAGAAGACTGCAAGATGCAGGAGAAGAAGGCTGCTGTGAAGACCAGGAGATGGCTGCTGAAAAGATGGTGAGTTCCCCTGGAGGGGATGGAGAAGAGGATAGACCCCAGGAGAGGGTTGGAGAATCACAACAAGAGGATGGACTCTGAAGCCCGTGGACATGCCAGGGCTCTGTAGCAGTTTAGCAGCAATATCCTTCATTGGATCGCTGCTGGATTAGCTGCAGATGCTTCTGGCTGTGTGTTTCAGGAAAAGCCCCTGGAGGGGATGGACACTGTAATGTAACTGTTGGAATGATTACTGTAGTGTAGAAGTATTGCTGTGAAGTGCCCAGGGCAACTGTGACCCACTGGGGCGGAGTGGGGGAGGCGGCGTTGGTGATGCTGAGAGTGGCAGGTGGAAGCCACAAGGCGGTCTGGACCTGATTTTCTCCAATCAAGACACGTGGACTTAGGTGTGCCACCAACTAGTAATAATGGGATATTGGAGGTCTTTGTTTTGTGTTGTGACCACCTCGACAAGAAGAGATAGATGCTGTTGTAATGTAATTGTTAAAATGTCTTATTTTAATGTAGATATAGTTGTGTAACCGATTACTGTAATAGATAAGTATTGTTGTAAATGTGGGAAATAAAATAGAAAAGGGCCGAGGTTTGTGTTTGGGGTCCTGTGGCCGGGAGGGGCCGGCTGGCTCCTGAAATTCAGTGATTTTCAGGATGGTTCCCACACCCAAGCTGGCACAAGTGGCAACTCGGGCTGGTTTGACAGTGCCAAGGGACTCCTGCAATCTGCCATGAAGAAGCGGGGCTGGTGAGTTTTCTTTGCCAGGGAAAAGGGCCGATGTTTGTGTTTGGGGTCCTGTGGCCGGGAGTGGCCGGCTGGCTCCTGAAATTCGGTGATTTTCAAAATTGTTCCCAGAACCATGCTGGCACCAGTGGCAACTCGGGCTGGTTTGACAGTGCCAAGGGAGTCCTGCAATCTGCCATGAAGAAGCGGGGCTGGTGAGTTTTCTTTGCCAGGGAAAAGGGCCATAGTTTGTGTTTGGGGTCCTGTGGCTGGGAGTGGCCGGCTGGCTCCTGAAATTCGGTGATTTTCATAATTGTTCCCAGACCCAAGCTGGCACTATTGGCAACTCGGACAGACTTGACAGTGCCAAGGGACTCCTGCAATCTGCCATCAAGGACCGGGGCTGCTCAGTTTTTTTGCCAATGAACAGGGCCAAGGTTTCTTTTTGGTGTCCTGTGGCCAGGAGCGGCCGGCCGGCTCCTGAAATTTGGTGATTTTCAAAATTGTTCCAACACCCAAGCTGGCACCAGTGGCTACTCGGGCTGGATTGACAGTGCCCAGAGGCTCCTGCAATCTGCCATCAAGAACCGGGAATGCTGATGTAGGGAGAATTGTAAGGGGGCACAGTATGTAATCTTATCCCCCAATGAGTTGCAGCTGGGGCCTTTTACTAGAGATTAGAAACATCTGTAATTAACAAGAGCAACTGGCATAAAAGTGTGAGATTAACTGAAGGAGTCAGAAGGCTGCGAGGACTATGAGGAGAAGACTGCTGCAATAAGAAGGCTGTGAGGACTGAGAGGAGAAGACTGCTACAAGGAGAAGAAGACTACTGCGAGGACCAGGAGAGTCCCAGGAGAAGATGGTGAGTTCCCCTGGAGGGGATGAATAATCCCAGAAGAGGATAGACCCCAGGAGGGTAGACCCCAGGAGAGGGTTGGAGAATCCTAAGAGGATGGACTCTGAAGCCTGTGGACATGCCAGGGCTCCGTAGCAATTTAGCAGCAATATCCTTCATTGGATCGCTGCTGGATTAGCTGCAGATGCTTCTGGCTGTGTGCTTCAGAAAAAGCCGCTGGAGGGGATGGACACTGTAATATATAAGTATGGTTTAATGTTTGCTGTAGAGTAGTATTGCTGTGAAGTGCCCAGGGCAACTGTGACCCACTGGGACAGCGTGGGGGAGGCAGCGTTGGTGTAGCTGAGAGTGGCAGGTGGAAGCCACAAGGAGGTCCGGACCTGATTTTCTCTAATCAAGACACCTGGAAGTAGGTGAGCCACCAACTAGTAATAATAGGACATTTGAAGTCTTTGCTTTGTGTTATGACTGCCTCGACAAGAAGAGATAGATGCTGTAGTAATAGAACTGTTATAATGTGTAAGTTGTAATGTATTGCTGTAATATAGAAGTATTGTTGTATTGTGTGTACTGTTAAAATGCATTATTGTAATGTATAAATATTGTTGTAAACGTGTTTAATACAACATGCTGAGATTTTTGCCAGGGAAAAGGGCTGAGTTTGTGTTTGGGGTCCTGTGGCCGCGAGTGGCCGGCTGGCTCCTGAAATTCGGTGATTTTCAGGATGGTGCCCAGACCCAAGCTGGCACCAGGGGCAACTCGGGCTGGTTTGACAATGCCAAGGGACTCCTGCAATCTGCCATGAAGAACCAGGGCTGGTGAGTTTTCTTTGCCAGGGAAAAGGGCCGGAGTTTGTGTTTGGGGTCCTGTGTCTGCGAGTGGCCGGCTGGCTCCTGAAATTCAGTGATTTTCTGGATTGTGCCCAGACCCAAGCTGGCAACTGTGGCAACTCGGGCTGGTTGCACTGTGCCAGGGGACTCCTGCAATCTGCCATCAAGAACCGGGGCTGGTGAGTTTTCTTTGCCAGCGAAAAGGGCCGAGGTTTGTGTTTGCGGCCCTTTGGGCGGCGGCAGCCGGCTGGCTCCTGAAATTCGGCGATTTTCAGGATTGTTCCCTGACCCAAGCTGACACTAGTGGCAACTCGGGCTGGTTTGACAGTGCCATGGGACTCTTGCAATCTGCCAAAATAACAAGGGCTGGTGAGTTTTTTTGCCACTGGAAAGGGCCGAGGTTTTTGGTTGGGTTCCTGTGGCCGGGAGTGGCCGGCTGGCTCCTGAAATTTGGCGATTTTCAGGATGGTGCCCAGACCCAAGCTGGCACCAGGGGCAACTCGGGCTGGTTGCACACTGCCAAGGGACTCCTGCAATCTGCAATAAAAACCAGGGCTGGTGAGTTTTCTTTTTTTCCTAGGTTGACTATATGATGCTTTTATCCCCAAATCGTCTCATTTGTTTATGCTGAATAATGATAAGTTTTGCCCCTTTAAGACTTGTTGCAGAGAGTGAAGGGGGGCAGAGAAGAAGTACACAGTTTTTTTCTTTCTCTGAGACACTGCACTTACTCCCCCGCATTCCTCCTGAACTGTGTTTTTCTGTTGATGAACAGACAGCAGGACATAGAGCTCTTCGTTTGCTTCTAGTTAGTTTTAGCTGGCTGAGGCAAAGAAGAGTCCCTGGACTGTGTTTTTTTTTTTTTTCCTTCTCTTTGGACCTCTTGGAACCTGTTCTGGACTGAACACCCAGGGGAGCACCGGCAGCTGCACCTGTGGCCACCGGGCCGGGCCTGGCCTGCGACAAATTCCAGCACCAGGAGAGCTGATCAGAGACTGAGTGAGCCGGGCTGCAACCCGGGGACAGGGGGTTTCTCAGTTTGTCATCCCTTTTAGAGCGGCAAGGGGTTTTATTGTTTAATATTGTTTAGGTTCTATTGTTCAATAAACAGTTTTTTTCCACTTTTCTCCAAGGAGGTATTTTCTCCCGGACCGGTTGTGGGGGGGAGGGGCCGATTGAATTTATCTTCCTACCAGAGCCCCTCTGGGGACTCTCTCCCAAATTTTGCTCTAAACCAAGACATATACAATCTTGGCGCCCAAACGTGAGGCTCGAGAAAGTAGAAAAAAGCTTATTGTGTGTGTTGGTTGTGCTCACTAGCTAGTGAGTTAAAGCGGTCAGTAGCCATGCTGCTAGAATTTGTAACATCTCTTGGAGTGGAGGCCTTCATGTGGTTCTGGTCTCTAGACCTCTTTGAGATTTCAATACCTTTCTGGTCTCTAGGATTATTGTCCATAATACGTAATTTTTACGGTAGAGAGGCTCGGATTGGAATAGCCCTTGTGCTGGCCTTGGTGATAATGATTTATAGGGCGTTTATAAAGATGCTGGCATCTGTTTACAATATGTTTCGTCCTACCCTGCATCCCAGTTCTGGTAGTATGTTTTGGGAATTTATTAGTAATTGCACCCAGTTTGTTGGAGGAGGAACCGGGAATAAGACTTTACAGGCTTTCTTTTCCTTCTTTTCCTTTGAAGCTGTTATGTCACTGTTTGAGAATGTTCAGTTTCCCCTGAGTGTTAAAGAGACCATCTTTCTGGTATTTAATCTGGTAAGCTTCCTCTATATAGTCTGCAGCTTCTCCAGAATGAAAGCTGAGATATCCAGAGGAGTTGGTGAGACCCCTGAACCAGAAGCAGATGCAGGCGTGAAAAATCCTGAGTGGTGTGGAGAATGGGAAAATATAGACCAAACCCTGAAGGAATTTTCTGATCCTGTAGGCTGAGATTTTCCACGAGAGCAAATTCAGAACCCAGCTGAAGTGGGGAAATACCTAAATGAGAAGTGCCATGACGATTCAAACGAGAAAAGGCTCATTGCAATTAGCTGGGCCCTGGCCTATGCTTATCGCACTCTGTTAGATACTGTAGGGCAGCAGACAGAAGCAGGGGGGCAGGGAGATAAATCAGCTATCCCAGTCACTCAGGCTGCAGCCAGCACCCCAGGCTCGAAGCCAGCAGCCAAACCAGATAGTGAGCCTAAGCCAGCAGCTAAACCAATGGCTGTTGCTACCAGTACTAGAAGTGAGAAATGTACGGACAAAACCAACCGACCAGCGGATGATGAGGATGATGATACAGAAGAAGGAACCTCAATGCCTCCTGACACAAAATCAAGAGTCAAAGCAGCAGGTGCAAGATCCGATGCAAATATTGAGTCCTTTTCCCTGAAGGACCTTCGTGGACTACGGAAGGATTACACCCGACGACCTGATGAATCCATAATTAGTTGGTTGGTCCGTCTCTGGGATGCTGCAGGTGAGGCCACAATTCTAGATAGCACTGAAGCGAGGCATTTGAGATCCCTGTCACAGGATCCTGTCATCGACCAAGGAATGATGAGGGGGGCTAATCCACACAGCCTCTGGGCACGGGTCTTGGAAAGTGTTGCACAAAGATACCTGTGTGCAGATGATCTTTATATGCAGCAGACACAGTGGAAGACCATAGAGCAAGGGATCCAACGCCTAAGAGAAATGGCAGTGGCAGAGATTATCTTCTCAGATGATGTAACAACTAGGAACCCAGACTTGGTACCATGCACGTCTGTGATGTGGCGAAAACTTGTGCGACTTGGGCCACATGAATACGCTTCTGCCTTAGCCATCATGAAGAGGGATGAGAGGGATGAGACTGTGCTGGATATGGCAAGGAAGCTCCGAGCATATGCAGATGCTGTGCATGGCCCAACACATGCCAGAATCGCAGCAGTAGAAACACGTCTGCAGAAATTAGAGGACAAGATAGAGGAGAACCACAAGAAGCTCAGAGAGGAGATTAAAGAAGACCTTCTCCAAATCTCAGCGGTACAGATCAGAGGTTCTGGTATGCAAGGCAGACGTTTCCCAGATGGCGAGAGAAGGTACACCCCACGAGCTGAGCTGTGGTTCTACCTGCGTGATTGTGGAGAAAACATGAGGAGGTGGGATGGAAAATCTGCTGCTGTTCTGGCACGACGGGTGCGTGAACTGAAGGAAGACAGGGCTGAGAGAGGGAGTTCCACCAAAAGGAAAGCAGCTCCAGTTGCCCGTAGCCGAACTGGCAGGTATGAGGATGATGACATGTCCGATCCCCTTGAAGGAACGTCCAAGGCATATGCCCAGGGAAAGAAGGATAACCAGGCTTAGAGGGGCCCTGCCTCTAGCCAGGTAGAGGCTAGGGAAAATCGTGTTTTCTGGTCTGTGTGGATTCGTTGGCCTGGCACATCGGAACCACAAGAGTATAAAGCTTTGGTTGATACTGGTGCTCAATGTACATTAATTCCGTCGAGACATGTGGGGACAGAGTCTGTTTCTATTGCTGGTGTGACAGGGGGATCACAGGATTTCACTTTGGTGGAAGCTGAGGTGAGCCTGACTGGAAACGAGTGGAAGAAACACCCTATTGTGACTGGCCCAGAGGCCCCATGCATTTTAGGCATAGACTTTCTCAGAAGTGGGTATTTCAAAGACCCAAAGGGACTCAGATGGGCATTTGGAATAGCTGCTGTAGAGACAGAGGGTGTCAAGCAGTTGAACACCTTGCCTGGACTGTCAGAAAACCCATCTGCAGCAGGACTCCTGAAGGTGGAAGAGCAACGAGTGCCGATTGCTACCTCAACAGTGCACCGCCGACAGTACCGAACAAATCGAGATGCTGTGATCCCCATCCACAAAATGATCCGTGAACTGGAGAGCCAAGGGGTGGTCAGCAAGACCCACTCACCCTTCAACAGCCCCATTTGGCCTGTGCGTAAATCTGAAAGAGAATGGAGATTGACTGTGGACTATCGTGCATTGAATGAAGTGACTCCACCGCTGAGCGCTGCTGGGCCGGACATGCTGGAACTCCAGTACGGGCTGGAGTCCAAGGCAGCAAGGTGGTCACGCCACTATAGACATTGCCAATGCATTTTTCTCCATTCCTCTGGCAGCAGAATGCAGGCCTCAGTTTGCTTTCACCTGGAGAGGCGTGCAGTACACCTGGAATCGACTGCCCCAGGGTGGAAGCACAGCCCCACCATCTGCCATGGACTGATCCAGGCTGCACTGGAAAAGGGTGAGGCTCCAGAACATCTGCAATATATCGATGACATCATTGTGTGGGGGAAGACAGCAGCAGAAGTGTTCGAGAAAAGGGGAGAAAATCATCCAGATTCTCCTAAAAGCTGGCTTCGCCATTAAGAAGAGCAAAGTCAAAGGACCTGCTCAAGAGATCCAGTTTCTGGGAGTGAAGTGGCAAGACGGCCGGCGTCAGATCCCCACCGATGTCATCAACAAGATCACAGCAATGTCTCCACCATCCAGCAAGAAAGAAACACAAGCATTCCTAGGCGCTATAAGTTTTTGGAGGATGCACATTCCTGAGTACAGTCAGATCGTGAGCCCTCTCTACCTAGTCACCCGTAAGAAGAACCCTTTCCACTAAGGCCCTGAGCAGCAACAAGCCTTTGCACAGATCAAGCAGGAGATTGCCCATGCAGCAGCCCTTGGCCCAGTCAGGACAGGACCAGAGGTTAAGAACGTGCTCTACTCTGCAGCCAAGAACCATGGCTTGTCCTGGAGCCTTTGGCAGAAGGTGCCTGGGGAGACTCGAGGCCGACCACTGAGATTTTGGTGTCAAAGCTACAGAGGGTCTGAAGCCAACTACACTCCAACAGAGAAAGAAATCTTGGCTGCCTATGAAGGAGTCCAGGCTGCCTCAGAGGTGATTGGCACTGAAACACAACTCCTCCTGGCACCCCGACTACCAGTGCTGGGGTGGATGTTCAAAGCAAAGGTTCCCTCTACGCACCATGCCACCAGTGCTACATGGAGCAAATGGATTGCTGTTATCACACAGCATGCCCGTATTGGAAAGCTGAATCGCCCTGGGATTCTAGAAATAATTACAAACTGGCCAGAAAGTGAAAACTTTGGTCTTGCTGATGAAGGAGAACAAGAAGTGACACGGGCTGAAGAAGCTCCACCATACAACCAGCTGCCAGCAGAAGATACACGATACGCTCTTTTTATGGATGGTTCTTGCCGCATTGTGGGAATGAACCGGAAGTGGAAAGCAGCCGTATGGAGCCCCACACGACAGGTCGCAGAAGCCACTGAAAGAGAAGGTAGATCAAGCCAACTTGCTGAACTCAAAGCTGTTCAACTGGCCCTGGGCATTGCTGAGAGAGAGAAGTGGCCAAAGCTCTACCTTTACACTGATTCATGGATGGTAGCCAATGCTCTGTGGAGATGGCTGGAGAGGTGGAAAGAGGCCAACTGGCAGCGTAGAGGAAAACCAATTTGGGCTGCTGATGAGTGGAAAGACATTGCTACCAGGGTCGGGAAGCTGCCTGTGAAGGTCCGCCATGTGGATGCTCATGTCCCCAAGAGTAGAGCTAATGAGGAGCACCAAAACAATGAGCAAGTAGACCAGGCTGCAAAGATAGAGGTGTCAAAGATAGACTTAGATTGGCAACATAAAGGAGAGTTATTTCTAGCTCGATGAGCCCATGATGCCTCAGGCCACCAGGGCAGGGATGCCACCTATAAGTGGGCACGAGACCGAAGAGTAGATTTAACCATAGACGGTATTTCTCAAGTTATTCATGACTGTGAGACGTGTGCTGCCATCAAACAGGCCAAGCGATTGAAGCCCCTGTGGTATGGTGGGCGGTGGTCCAAGTACAACTATGGGGAGGCCTGGCAGATTGACTACATCACACTGCCCCAGACACGCCAGGGCAAGCGCTACGTGCTGACCATGGTGGAAGCCACCACTGGATGGTTGGAAACCTACCCTGTACCTCATGCCACTGCCCGTAACACCATCCTGGGCCTGGAAAAGCAAATTCTGTGGAGACATGGTACCCCTGAGAGGATTGAGTCAGACAACGGGACTCATTTCAAGAACAGCCTTATCAACACCTGGGCCAGGGAACATGGCATTGAGTGGGTGTACCACATTCCCTACCATGCACCAGCTGCAGGCAAAGTGGAGAGGTACAACGGACTGTTAAAAACCACATTGAAAGCATTAGGTGGGGGATCTTTCAAAAACTGGGAGCAGCATCTGGCAAAAGCCACCTGGTTAGTTAACACCCGAGGCTCTACTAACCGAGTGGGCCCTGCCCAATCTGAGCCTTTGCATAGAGTAGATGGAGACAAAGTCCCAGTGGTACATGTCAGAGGTTTGTTAGAGAAGACAGTTTGGATTAATTCTGCCTCGAATACAGACAAACCCATTCGTGGGGTTGTTTTTGCTCAGGGACCAAGTTGCACATGGTGGATAATGCAAAAAGATGGGAGAACACGATGTGTACCTCAGGGAGATCTGATTGTTGGGTGAGACCTATGTGTAAATAACACTGTTTGCTGAATGCTGTTACCATTGTCTGTGTATAGCTGTATAATGGATGTATAATATATGTGTTTGTAGGGTTAGAATTTATATTAGTTTTAGTAGTAAGCAGACAATATGGGGATAAGGGGTGGAATGTCCTGGGTTGACTATATGATTCTTTTATCCCCAAATCGTCTCATTTGTTTATGCTGAATAATGATAAGTTTTGCCCCTTTAAGACTTGTTGCAGAGAGTGAAGGGGGGCAGAGAAGAAGTACACAGTTTTTTCTTTCTCTGAGACACTGCACTTACTCCCCCGCATTCCTCCTGAACTGTGTTTGTCTGTTGATGAACAGACAGCAGGACAGAGAGCTCTCCGTTTGCTTCTAGTTAGTTTTAGCTGGCTGAGGCAAAGAAGAGTCCCTGGACTGTGGTTTGTTTTTTTTTCCTTCTCTTTGGACCTCTTGGAACCTGTTCTGGACTGAACACCCAGGGGAGCACCGGCAGCTGCACCTGTGGCCACCGGGCCGGGCCTGGCCTGCGACAAATTCCAGCACCAGGAGAGCTGATCAGAGACTGAGTGAGCCGGGCTGCAACCCGGGGACAGGGGGTTTCTCAGTTTGTCATCCCTTTTAGAGCGGCAAGGGGTTTTATTGTTTAATATTGTTTAGGTTCTATTGTTCAATAAACAGTTTTTTTCCACTTTTCTCCAAGGAGGTATTTTCTCCCGGACCGGTTGTGGGGGGGAGGGGCCGATTGAATTTATCTTCCTACCAGAGCCCCTCTGGGGACTCTCTCCCAAATTTTGCTCTAAACCAAGACACCTTTCCAGGGAAAAGGGCCGAGGTTTGTGTTTGTGGTCCTGTGGCCGAAAGTGGCCGGCTGGCTCCTGAAATTCGGCAATTTTCAGGATTGTTCCCAGACCCAAGCTGGCGCCAGGGGCAACTCAGGCTGGTTGCACAGTGCCAAGGGACTCCTGCAATCTGCCAACAAGGACCGGGGCTGGTGAGTTGTCTTTTCCTGGGCAAAGGGCCGATGTTGCTGTTTTGTGTCCTGTGGCCCGGAGTGGCCGGCCGGCTCCTGAAATTTGGCGATTTTCAGGGCGCTATTCAGACCCAGGCTGGCACCAGGTGCAACTCGGGCTGCTTTGTCCCTGCCGAGGGACTACTGCAATCTGCCATCAAGATCTGGTGCTGGTGAGTTTTCATTGCCAGGGGAAAGTGTAGGGAGAATTCTAAGGGGGCACATTTTGTAATCTTATTGCCCAATGAGTTGCAGCTGGGGGGCCAATTAAGAACCACACATGTAAGTAATGTAGAACAATTGGGATAAATGTTGGAGTCTGTGTAGTCGTCAGATGACTGCAATTGCCAGGAGAAGTCTGCAAGAGAAGGCTGCAAGGGCCGGGGGAAGACTGCAAGTAGAGCTGGATGGCTGCTGCAAAACCCAGGAAGACTGCAGGAGATGGCTGCTGTGGAGTCCAGGCGATGGCTGCTGCGGGTCCAGGAGATGGCTGCTGCAAAACTCAGGAAGACTGCAAGAGAAGACTGCAAGGACCAGGAGAAGACTGCAAGATGCAGGAGAAGAAGGCTGCTGTGAAGACCAGGAGATGGCTGCTGAAAAGATGGTGAGTTCCCCTGGAGGGGATGGAGAAGAGGATAGACCCCAGGAGAGGGTTGGAGAATCACAACAGGAGGATGGACTCTGAAGCCCGTGGACATGCCAGGGCTCTGTAGCAGTTTAGCAGCAATATCCTTCATTGGATCGCTGCTGGATTAGCTGCAGATGCTCCTGGCTGTGTGTTTCAGGAAAAGCCCCTGGAGGGGATGGACACTGTAATGTAACTGTTGGAATGATTACTGTAGTGTAGAAGTATTGCTGTGAAGTGCCCAGGGCAACTGTGACCCACTGGGGCGGAGTGGGGGAGGCGGCGTTGGTGATGCTGAGAGTGGCAGGTGGAAGCCACAAGGCGGTCTGGACCTGATTTTCTCCAATCAAGACACGTGGACTTAGGTGTGCCACCAACTAGTAATAATGGGATATTGGAGGTCTTTGTTTTGTGTTGTGACCACCTCGACAAGAAGAGATAGATGCTGTTGTAATGTAATTGTTAAAATGTCTTATTTTAATGTAGATATAGTTGTGTAACCGATTACTGTAATAGATAAGTATTGTTGTAAATGTGGGAAATAAAATAGAAAAGGGCCGAGGTTTGTGTTTGGGGTCCTGTGGCCGGGAGGGGCCAGCTGGCTCCTGAAATTCAGTGATTTTCAGGATGGTTCCCACACCCAAGCTGGCACAAGTGGCAACTCGGGCTGGTTTGACAGTGCCAAGGGACTCCTGCAATCTGCCATGAAGAAGCGGGGCTGGTGAGTTTTCTTTGCCAGGGAAAAGGGCCGAGGTTTGTGTTTGGGGTCCTGTGGCCGGGAGTGGCCGGCTGGCTCCTGAAATTCGGTGATTTTCATAATTGTTCCCAGACCCAAGCTGGCACTAGTGGAAACTCGGGCTGGTTTGACAGTGCCAAGGGACTCCTGCAATCTGCCATCAAAAACCAGGGCTGGTGAGTTTTCTTTGCCAGGGAAAAGGGCCATAGTTTGTGTTTGGGGTCTTGTGTCTGCCAGTGGCCGGCTGGCTCCTGAAATTCGGTGATTTTCATAATTGTTCCCAGACCCAAGCTGGCACTACTGGCAACTCGGACAGACTTGACAGTGCCAAGGGACTCCTGCAATCTGCCATCAAGGACCGGGGCTGCTCAGTTTTTTTGCCAATGAACAGGGCCAAGGTTTCTTTTTGGTGTCCTGTGGCCAGGAGCGGCCGGCCGGCTCCTGAAATTTGGTGATTTTCAAAATTGTTCCAACACCCAAGCTGGCACCAGTGGCTACTCGGGCTGGATTGACAGTGCCCAGAAACTCCTGCAATCTGCCATCAAGAACCGGGAATGCTGATGTAGGGAGAATTGTAAGGGGGCACAGTATGTAATCTTATCCCCCAATGAGTTGCAGCTGGGGCCTTTTACTAGAGATTAGAAACATCTGTAATTAACAAGAGCAACTGGCATAAAAGTGTGAGATTAACTGAAGGAGTCAGAAGGCTGCGAGGACTATGAGGAGAAGACTGCTGCAATAGGAAGGCTGTGAGGACTGAGAGGAGAAGACTGCTACAAGGAGAAGAAGACTACTGCGAGGACCAGGAGAGTCCCAGGAGAAGATGGTGAGTTCCCCTGGAGGGGATGAATAATCCCAGAAGAGGATAGACCCCAGGAGGGTAGACCCCAGGAGAGGGTTGGAGAATCCTAAGAGGATGGACTCTGAAGCCTGTGGACATGCCAGGGCTCTGTAGCAATTTAGCAGCAATATCCTTCATTGGATCGCTGCTGGATTAGCTGCAGATGCTTCTGGCTGTGTGCTTCAGAAAAAGCCGCTGGAGGGGATGGACACTGTAATATATAAGTATGGTTTAATGTTTGCTGTAGAGTAGTATTGCTGTGAAGTGCCCAGGGCAACTGTGACCCACTGGGACAGCGTGGGGGAGGCAGCGTTGGTGTAGCTGAGAGTGGCAGGTGGAAGCCACAAGGAGGTCCGGACCTGATTTTCTCTAATCAAGACACCTGGAAGTAGGTGAGCCACCAACTAGTAATAATAGGACATTTGAAGTCTTTGCTTTGTGTTATGACTGCCTCGACAAGAAGAGATAGATGCTGTAGTAATATAACTGTTATAATGTGTAAGTTGTAATGTATTGCTGTAATATAGAAGTATTGTTTTATTGTGTGTACTGTTAAAATGCATTATTGTAATGTATAAATATTGTTGTAAACGTGTTTAATACAACATGCTGAGATTTTTGCCAGGGAAAAGGGCTGAGGTTTGTGTTTGGGGTCCTGTGGCCGGGAGGGGCCGGCTGGCTCCTGAAATTCGGTGATTTTCAGGATGGTGCCCAGACCCAAGCTGGCACCAGGGGCAACTCGGGCTGGTTTGACAATGCCAAGGGACTCCTGCAATCTGCCATGAAGAACCAGGGCTGGTGAGTTTTCTTTGCCAGGGAAAAGGGCCGGAGTTTGTGTTTGGGGTCCTGTGTCTGCGAGTGGCCGGCTGGCTCCTGAAATTCAGTGATTTTCTGGATTGTGCCCAGACCCAAGCCGGCACCAGTGGCAACTCGGGCTGGTTGCACTGTGCCAGGGGACTCCTGCAATCTGCCATCAAGAACCGGGGCTGGTGAGTTTTCTTTGCCAGGGAAAAGGGCCGAGGTTTGTGTTTGCGGCCCTTTGGCCGGCGGCAGCCGGCTGGCTCCTGAAATTCGGTGATTTTCAGGATTGTTCCCTGACCCAAGCTGACACTAGTGGCAACTCGGGCTGGTTTGACAGTGCCATGGGACTCTTGCAATCTGCCAAAATAACAAGGGCTGGTGAGTTTTTTTGCCACTGGAAAGGGCCGAGGTTTTTGGTTGGGTTCCTGTGGCCGGGAGTGGCCGGCTGGCTCCTGAAATTTGGCGATTTTCAGGATGGTGCCCAGACCCAAGCTGGCACCAGGGGCAACTCGGGCTGGTTGCACACTGCCAAGGGACTCCTGCAATCTGCAATAAAAACCAGGGCTGGTGAGTTTTCTTTTTTTCCTAGGTTGACTATATGATGCTTTTATCCCCAAATCGTCTCATTTGTTTATGCTGAATAATGATAGGTTTTGCCCCTTTAAGACTTGTTGCAGAGAGTGAAGGGGGGCAGAGAAGAAGTACACAGTTTTTTTCTTTCTCTGAGACACTGCACTTACTCCCCCGCATTCCTCCTGAACTGTGTTTGTCTGTTGATGAACAGACAGCAGGACAGAGAGCTCTCCGTTTGCTTCTAGTTAGTTTTAGCTGGCTGAGGCAAAGAAGAGTCCCTGGACTGTGTTTTTTTTTTTTTTCCTTCTCTTTGGACCTCTTGGAACCTGTTCTGGACTGAACACCCAGGGGAGCACCGGCAGCTGCACCTGTGGCCACCGGGCTGGGCTGGGCCTGGCCTGTGACAAATTCCAGCACCAGGAGAGCTGATCAGAGACTGAGTGAGCCGGGCTGCAACCCGGGGACAGGGGGTTTCTCAGTTTGTCATCCCTTTTAGAGCGGCAAGGGGTTTTATTGTTTAATATTGTTTAGGTTCCATTGTTCAATTAACAGTTTTTTTCCACTTTTCTCCAAGGAGGTATTTTCTCCCGGACCGGTTGTGGGGGGGAGGGGCCGATTGAATTTATCTTCCTACCAGAGCCCCTCTGGGGACTCTCTCCCAAATTTTGCTCTAAACCAAGACATATACAATCTTGGCGCCCAAACGTGGGGCTCGAGAAAGTAGAAAAAAGCTTATTGTGTGTGTTGGTTGTGCTCACTAGCTAGTGAGTTAAAGCGGTCAGTAGCCATGCTGCTAGAATTCGTAACATCTCTTGGAGTGGAGGCCTTCATGTGGTTCTGGTCTCTAGACCTCTTTGAGATTTCAATACCTTTCTGGTCTCTAGGATTATTGTCCATAATACGTAATTTTTACGGTAGAGGGGCTCGGATTGGAATAGCCCTTGTGCTGGCCTTGGTGATAATGATTTATAGGGCGTTTATAAAGATGCTGGCATCTGTTTACAATATGTTTCGTCCTACCCTGCATCCCAGTTCTGGTAGTATGTTTTGGGAATTTATTAGTAATTGCACCCAGTTTGTTGGAGGAGGAACCGGGAATAAGACTTTACAGCCTTTCTTTTCCTTCTTTTCCTTTGAAGCTGTTATGTCACTGTTTGAGAATGTTCAGTTTCCCCTGAGTGTTAAAGAGACCATCTTTCTGGTATTTAATCTGGTAAGCTTCCTCTATATAGTCTGCAGCTTCTCCAGAATGAAAGCTGAGATATCCAGAGGAGTTGGTGAGACCCCTGAACCAGAAGCAGATGCAGGCGTGAAAAATCCTGAGTGGTGTGGAGAATGGGAAAATATAGACCAAACCCTGAAGGAATTTTCTGATCCTGTAGGCTGAGATTTTCCACGAGAGCAAATTCAGAACCCAGCTGAAGTGGGGAAATACCTAAATGAGAAGTGCCATGACGATTCAAACGAGAAAAGGCTCATTGCAATTAGCTGGGCCCTGGCCTATGCTTATCGCACTCTGTTAGATACTGTAGGGCAGCAGACAGAAGCAGGGGGGCAGGGAGATAAATCAGCTATCCCAGTCACTCAGGCTGCAGCCAGCACCCCAGGCTCGAAGCCAGCAACCAAACCAGATAGTGAGCCTAAGCCAGCAGCTAAACCAATGGCTGTTGCTACCAGTACTAGAAGTGAGAAATGTACGGACAAAACCAACCGACCAGCGGATGATGAGGATGATGATACAGAAGAAGGAACCTCAATGCCTCCTGACACAAAATCAAGAGTCAAAGCAGCAGGTGCAAGATCCGATGCAAATATTGAGTCCTTTTCCCTGAAGGACCTTCGTGGACTACGGAAGGATTACACCCGACGACCTGATGAATCCATAATTAGTTGGTTGGTCCGTCTCTGGGATGCTGCAGGTGAGGCCACAATTCTAGATAGCACTGAAGCGAGGCATTTGAGATCCCTGTCACAGGATCCTGTCATCGACCAAGGAATGATGAGGGGGGCTAATCCACACAGCCTCTGGGCACGGGTCTTGGAAAGTGTTGCACAAAGATACCTGTGTGCAGATGATCTTTATATGCAGCAGACACAGTGGAAGACCATAGAGCAAGGGATCCAACGCCTAAGAGAAATGGCAGTGGCAGAGATTATCTTCTCAGATGATGTAACAACTAGGAACCCAGACTTGGTACCATGCACGTCTGTGATGTGGCGAAAACTTGTGCGACTTGGGCCACATGAATACGCTTCTGCCTTAGCCATCATGAAGAGGGATGAGAGGGATGAGACTGTGCTGGATATGGCAAGGAAGCTCCGAGCATATGCAGATGCTGTGCATGGCCCAACACATGCCAGAATCGCAGCAGTAGAAACACGTCTGCAGAAATTAGAGGACAAGATAGAGGAGAACCACAAGAAGCTCAGAGAGGAGATTAAAGAAGACCTTCTCCAAATCTCAGCGGTACAGATCAGAGGTTCTGGTATGCAAGGCAGACGTTTCCCAGATGGCGAGAGAAGGTACACCCCACGAGCTGAGCTGTGGTTCTACCTGCGTGATTGTGGAGAAAACATGAGGAGGTGGGATGGAAAATCTGCTGCTGTTCTGGCACGACGGGTGCGTGAACTGAAGGAAGACAGGGCTGAGAGAGGGAGTTCCACCAAAAGGAAAGCAGCTCCAGTTGCCCGTAGCCGAACTGGCAGGTATGAGGATGATGACATGTCCGATCCCCTTGAAGGAACGTCCAAGGCATATGCCCAGGGAAAGAAGGATAACCAGGCTTAGAGGGGCCCTGCCTCTAGCCAGGTAGAGGCTAGGGAAAATCGTGTTTTCTGGTCTGTGTGGATTCGTTGGCCTGGCACATCGGAACCACAAGAGTATAAAGCTTTGGTTGATACTGGTGCTCAATGTACATTAATTCCGTCGAGACATGTGGGGACAGAGTCTGTTTCTATTGCTGGTGTGACAGGGGGATCACAGGATTTCACTTTGGTGGAAGCTGAGGTGAGCCTGACTGGAAACGAGTGGAAGAAACACCCTATTGTGACTGGCCCAGAGGCCCCATGCATTTTAGGCATAGACTTTCTCAGAAGTGGGTACTTCAAAGACCCAAAGGGACTCAGATGGGCATTTGGAATAGCTGCTGTAGAGACAGAGGGTGTCAAGCAGTTGAACACCTTGCCTGGACTGTCAGAAAACCCATCTGCAGCAGGACTCCTGAAGGTGGAAGAGCAACGAGTGCCGATTGCTACCTCAACAGTGCACCGCCGACAGTACCGAACAAATCGAGATGCTGTGATCCCCATCCACAAAATGATCCGTGAACTGGAGAGCCAAGGGGTGGTCAGCAAGACCCACTCACCCTTCAACAGCCCCATTTGGCCTGTGCGTAAATCTGAAAGAGAATGGAGATTGACTGTGGACTACCGTGCATTGAATGAAGTGACTCCACCGCTGAGCGCTGCTGGGCCGGATATGCTGGAACTCCAGTACGGGCTGGAGTCCAAGGCAGCAAGGTGGTCACGCCACTATAGACATTGCCAATGCATTTTTCTCCATTCCTCTGGCAGCAGAATGCAGGCCTCAGTTTGCTTTCACCTGGAGAGGCGTGCAGTACACCTGGAATCGACTGCCCCAGGGCTGGAAGCACAGCCCCACCATCTGCCATGGACTGATCCAGGCTGCACTGGAAAAGGGTGAGGCTCCAGAACATCTGCAATATATCGATGACATCATTGTGTGGGGGAAGACAGCAGCAGAAGTGTTCGAGAAAAGGGGAGAAAATCATCCAGATTCTCCTAAAAGCTGGCTTCGCCATTAAGAAGAGCAAAGTCAAAGGACCTGCTCAAGAGATCCAGTTTCTGGGAGTGAAGTGGCAAGACGGCCGGCGTCAGATCCCCACCGATGTCATCAACAAGATCACAGCAATGTCTCCACCATCCAGCAAGAAAGAAACACAAGCATTCCTAGGCGCTATAAGTTTTTGGAGGATGCACATTCCTGAGTACAGTCAGATCGTGAGCCCTCTCTACCTAGTCACCCGTAAGAAGAACCCTTTCCACTAAGGCCCTGAGCAGCAACAAGCCTTTGCACAGATCAAGCAGGAGATTGCCCATGCAGCAGCCCTTGGCCCAGTCAGGACAGGACCAGAGGTTAAGAACGTGCTCTACTCTGCAGCCAAGAACCATGGCTTGTCCTGGAGCCTTTGGCAGAAGGTGCCTGGGGAGACTCGAGGCCGACCACTGAGATTTTGGTGTCAAAGCTACAGAGGGTCTGAAGCCAACTACACTCCAACAGAGAAAGAAATCTTGGCTGCCTATGAAGGAGTCCAGGCTGCCTCAGAGGTGATTGGCACTGAAACACAACTCCTCCTGGCACCCCGACTACCAGTGCTGGGGTGGATGTTCAAAGCAAAGGTTCCCTCTACGCACCATGCCACCAGTGCTACATGGAGCAAATGGATTGCTGTTATCACACAGCATGCCCGTATTGGAAAGCTGAATCGCCCTGGGATTCTAGAAATAATTACAAACTGGCCAGAAAGTGAAAACTTTGGTCTTGCTGATGAAGGAGAACAAGAAGTGACACGGGCTGAAGAAGCTCCACCATACAACCAGCTGCCAGCAGAAGATACACGATACGCTCTTTTTATGGATGGTTCTTGCCGCATTGTGGGAATGAACCGGAAGTGGAAAGCAGCCGTATGGAGCCCCACACGACAGGTCGCAGAGGCCACTGAAAGAGAAGGTAGATCAAGCCAACTTGCTGAACTCAAAGCTGTTCAACTGGCCCTGGGCATTGCTGAGAGAGAGAAGTGGCCAAAGCTCTACCTTTACACTGATTCATGGATGGTAGCCAATGCTCTGTGGAGATGGCTGGAGAGGTGGAAAGAGGCCAACTGGCAGCGTAGAGGAAAACCAATTTGGGCTGCTGATGAGTGGAAAGACATTGCTACCAGGGTCGGGAAGCTGCCTGTGAAGGTCCGCCATGTGGATGCTCATGTCCCCAAGAGTAGAGCTAATGAGGAGCACCAAAACAATGAGCAAGTAGACCAGGCTGCAAAGATAGAGGTGTCAAAGATAGACTTAGATTGGCAACATAAAGGAGAGTTATTTCTAGCTCGATGAGCCCATGATGCCTCAGGCCACCAGGGCAGGGATGCCACCTATAAGTGGGCACGAGACCGAAGAGTAGATTTAACCATAGACGGTATTTCTCAAGTTATTCATGACTGTGAGACGTGTGCTGCCATCAAACAGGCCAAGCGATTGAAGCCCCTGTGGTATGGTGGGCGGTGGTCCAAGTACAACTATGGGGAGGCCTGGCAGATTGACTACATCACACTGCCCCAGACACGCCAGGGCAAGCGCTACGTGCTGACCATGGTGGAAGCCACCACTGGATGGTTGGAAACCTACCCTGTACCTCATGCCACTGCCCGTAACACCATCCTGGGCCTGGAAAAGCAAATTCTGTGGAGACATGGTACCCCTGAGAGGATTGAGTCAGACAACGGGACTCATTTCAAGAACAGCCTTATCAACACCTGGGCCAGGGAACATGGCATTGAGTGGGTGTACCACATTCCCTACCATGCACCAGCTGCAGGCAAAGTGGAGAGGTACAACGGACTGTTAAAAACCACATTGAAAGCATTAGGTGGGGGATCTTTCAAAAACTGGGAGCAGCATCTGGCAAAAGCCACCTGGTTAGTTAACACCCGAGGCTCTACTAACCGAGTGGGCCCTGCCCAATCTGAGCCTTTGCATAGAGTAGATGGAGACAAAGTCCCAGTGGTACATGTCAGAGGTTTGTTAGAGAAGACAGTTTGGATTAATTCTGCCTCGAATACAGACAAACCCATTCGTGGGGTTGTTTTTGCTCAGGGACCAAGTTGCACATGGTGGATAATGCAAAAAGATGGGAGAACACGATGTGTACCTCAGGGAGATCTGATTGTTGGGTGAGACCTATGTGTAAATAACACTGTTTGCTGAATGCTGTTACCATTGTCTGTGTATAGCTGTATAATGGATGTATAATATATGTGTTTGTAGGGTTAGAATTTATATTAGTTTTAGTAGTAAGCAGACAATATGGGGATAAGGGGTGGAATGTCCTGGGTTGACTATATGATTCTTTTATCCCCAAATCGTCTCATTTGTTTATGCTGAATAATGATAAGTTTTGCCCCTTTAAGACTTGTTGCAGAGAGTGAAGGGGGGCAGAGAAGAAGTACACGGTTTTTTTCTTTCTCTGAGACACTGCACTTACTCCCCCGCATTCCTCCTGAACTGTGTTTGTCTCTTGATGAACAGACAGCAGGACAGAGAGCTCTCCGTTTGCTTCTAGTTAGTTTTAGCTGGCTGAGGCAAAGAAGAGTCCCTGGACTGTGGTTTTTTTTTTTTTCCTTCTCTTTGGACCTCTTGGAACCTGTTCTGGACTGAACACCCAGGGGAGCACCGGCAGCTGCACCTGTGGCCACCGGGCCGGGCCTGGCCTGCGACAAATTCCAGCACCAGGAGAGCTGATCAGAGACTGAGTGAGCCGGGCTGCAACCCGGGGACAGGGGGTTTCTCAGTTTGTCATCCCTTTTAGAGCGGCAAGGGGTTTTATTGTTTAATATTGTTTAGGTTCTATTGTTCAATAAACAGTTTTTTTCCACTTTTCTCCAAGGAGGTATTTTCTCCCGGACCGGTTGTGGGGGGGAGGGGCCGATTGAATTTATCTTCCTACCAGAGCCCCTCTGGGGACTCTCTCCCAAATTTTGCTCTAAACCAAGACACCTTTCCAGGGAAAAGGGCCGAGGTTTGTGTTTGTGGTCCTGTGGCCGAAAGTGGCTGGCTGGCTCCTGAAATTCGGCAATTTTCAGGATTGTTCCCAGACCCAAGCTGGCGCCAGGGGCAACTCAGGCTGGTTGCACAGTGCCAAGGGACTCCTGCAATCTGCCAACAAGGACCGGGGCTGGTGAGTTGTCTTTTCCTGGGCAAAGGGCCGATGTTGCTGTTTTGTGTCCTGTGGCCCGGAGTGGCCGGCCGGCTCCTGAAATTTGGCGATTTTCAGGGTGCTATTCAGACCCAGGCTGGCACCAGGTGCAACTCGGGCTGCTTTGTCCCTGCCGAGGAACTACTGCAATCTGCCATCAAGATCTGGTGCTGGTGAGTTTTCATTGCCAGGGGAAAGTGTAGGGAGAATTCTAAGGGGGCACATTTTGTCATCTTATTGCCCAATGAGTTGCAGCTGGGGGGCCAATTAAGAACCACACATGTAAGTAATGTAGAACAATTGGGATAAATGTTGGAGTCTGTGTAGTCGTCAGATGACTGCAATTGCCAGGAGAAGTCTGCAAGAGAAGGCTGCAAGGGCCGGGGGAAGACTGCAAGTAGAGCTGGATGGCTGCTGCAAAACCCAGGAAGACTGCAGGAGATGGCTGCTGTGGAGTCCAGGCGATGGCTGCTGCGGGTCCAGGAGATGGCTGCTGCAAAACTCAGGAAGACTGCAAGAGAAGACTGCAAGGACCAGGAGAAGACTGCAAGATGCAGGAGAAGAAGGCTGCTGTGAAGACCAGGAGATGGCTGCTGAAAAGATGGTGATTTCCCCTAGAGGTGATGGAGAAGAGGGTAGACCCCAGGAGAGGGCTGGATAATCACAACAGGAGGATGGACTCTGAAGCCCGTGGACATGCCAGGGCTCTGTAGCAGTTTAGCAGCAATATCCTTCATTGGATCGCTGCTGGATTAGCTGCAGATGCTCCTGGCTGTGTGCTTCAGGAAAAGCCCCTGGAGGGGATGGACACTGTAATGTAACTGTTGTAATGTGTACTGTAGTGTAGAAGTATTGCTGTGAAGTGCCCAGGGCAACTGTGACCCACTGGGACGGAGTGGGGGAGACAGCGTTGGTGATGCTGAGAGTGGCAGGTGGAAGCCACAAGGCGGTCCAGACCTGATTTTCTTCAATCAGGACACCTGGACTTAGGTGTGCCACCAACTAGTAATAATGGGATATTGAAGGTCTTTGTTTTGTGTTGTGACCACCTCGACAAGAAGAGATAGATGCTGTTGTAATGTAACTGGTAAAATGTCTTATTTTAATGTAGATATACTTGTGTAACCGATTACTGTAATATATAAGTATTGTAGGAAATGTGGAAAATAAAATAGAAAAGGGCCGAGGTTTGTGTTTGGAGTCCTGTGGCCAGGAGTGGCCGGCTGGCTCCTGAAATTCAGGGATTTTCAGGATGGTGCCCACACCCAAGCTGGCACAAGTGGCAACTCGGTCTAGTTTGAGAGTGCCAAGGGACTCCTGCAATCTGCCATCAAGAAGCAGGGCTGGTGAGTTTTCTTTGCGAGGGAAAAGGGCCGAGGTTTGTGTTTGGGGTCCTGTGGCTTAGAGTGGCCGGCTGGGTCCTGGAATGCGGCGATTTCAAAATTGTTCCCAGACCCAAGCTGGCACCAGTGGCAACTCGGGCTGGTTTGACAGTGCCAAGGGACTCCTGCAATTTGCCATGAAGAACCAGGGCTGGTGAGTTTTTTTGCCAGGGAAAAGGGCTGAGGTTTGTGTTTGGTCCTGTGTCGGGAGTGGCCGGCTGGCTCCTGAATTTCGGTGATTTTCAAAATTGTTCCCAGACCCAAGCTGGCACCAGTGGCAACTCGGGCTGTTTTTACAGTGCCAAGGGACTCCTGCAATCTGCCATTCATAACCAGGGCTGGTGAGTTTTCTTTGCCAGGAAAAGGGCTGAGGTTTGTGTTAGGGTCCTGTGGCCGGAGTGGCCGGCTGGCTCCTGAAATTCGGTGATTTTCAGGATTGTTCCCAGACCCAAGCTGGCACCATGGCAACTCGGGCTGTTTTGACAGTGCCAAGGGACTCCTGCAATCTGCCATCAAGAACCAGGGCTGGTGAGTTTTCTTTGCCAGGGAAAAGGGCCGAGGTTTCTGTTTGGTGTCCTGTGGCAGGGAGTGGCCGGCTGGCTCCTGAAATTCGGTGAGTTTCAAATTGTTCCCAGACCCAAGCTGGCAACTGTGGCAACTCGGGCTGGTTTGACAGTGCCAAGGGACTCCTGCAATCTGCAATGAAGAACCAGGGCTGGTGAGTTTTTTTGCCATGGAAAATGGCTGAGGTTAGTGTTTTTGTTCCTGTGGCCGGGAGTGGCCGGCTGGCTCCTGAAATTCGGTGATTTTCAAAATTGTTCCCAGACCCAAGCTGGCACCCATGACAACTCCGGCTGGTTTGACAGTGCCAAGGGACTCCTGCAATCTGCGGTAAAAACCAGGGCAGGTGAGGTTTTTTGCCTTGCAAAATATCCGAGGTTTGTGTTTGGGGTCCTGTGGCCTTCTGGCTCCTGAAATTCGGTCATTTTCAGGATTGTTCCCAGACCCAAGCTGGCACCATTAGCAACTCGGGCTGGTTTGACAGTGCCAAGGGACTCCTGCAATCTGCCATTAATAACCAGGGCTGGTGGGTTTTCTTTGCCAGGGAAAAGGGCCGAGGTTTGTGTTTCGGGCCCTGTGGCCGGGAGTGGACGGCTGGCTCCTTAAATTCTGTGATTTTCAAAATTGTTCCCAGACCCAAGCTGGCACCCGTGGCACTTCGGGCTGGTTTGACAGGGCCAAGGGACTCCTACAATCTGCCATCAAGAACCATGACTGCTTTGATTATGGCTATGTTATGGACCGAGATTTATTTTTGGTGTCCTCTAGCCAGGAGTGGCCGACTGGTTCCTTAAATTCGGTGATTTTCAGAATTGTTCCCAGACCCAAGCTGGCACCAGTGGCAACTTGGGCTGGTTTGACAGTGCCAAGGGACTCCTGCAATCTGCCATGAAGAACCAGGGCTGTTGAGTTTTTTTGCCATGCAAAATGGCCGAGGTTTGTGTTTGGGGTCCTGTGGCCGGGAGTGGCCGGCTGGCTCCTGAAATTGGGTGATTTTCAGGATTGTTCCCAGACCCAAGCTGGCACCAGTGGCAACTTGGGGTGTTTTGACAGTGTTGAGGGATTAATTCAATCTGCCATCAAGATCTGGTTCTGGTGGGTTTTCATTGCCAGGGGAAAGTGTAGGGAGAATTCTAAGGGGGCACATTATGTAATTTTATTGCCCAATGAGTTTCAGCTGGGGGCCAATTAAGAACCACACCTGTAAGTAATGTAGAACGAGTGGGATAAATGCTGGAGTCTGTGTAGTAGTCAGATGACTGCAATTGCCAGGAGAAGACTGCAAGAGAAGGCTGCAAGGGCTGGGAGAAACTGCGAGTAGAGCTGGATGGCTGCTGCAAAACCCAGGAAGACTGCAGGAGATGGCTGCATTGAGAACCAGGAGGTGGCTGCTGTGGAGAGCAGGAGATGGCGGCTGCAATACTCAGGAAGACTGCAGGAGAAGACGGCACGGACCAGGAGAAGACTGCAAGATGCAGGAGAAGAAGGCTGCTGTGAAGACCAGGAGATGGCTGCTGAAAAGATGGTGAGTTCCCCTGGAGGGGATGGAGAGGAGGATAGTCCCCAGGAGAGGGTTGGAGAATCACAACAAGAGGATGGACTCTGAAGCCTGTGGACATGCCAGGGCTCTGTAGCAGTTTAGCAGCAATATCCTTCATTGGATCGCTGCTGGATTAGCTGCAGATGCTCCTGGCTGTGTGCTTCAGGAAAAGCCCCTGGAGGGGATGGACACTGTAATGTAACTGTTGGAATGATTACTGTAGTGTAGAAGTATTGCTGTGAAGTGCCCAGGGCAACTGTGACCCACGGGGACGGAGTGGGGGAGGCAGCATTTGTGATGCTGAGAGTGCCAGGTGGAAGCCACAGGGCGGTCGGGACCTGATTTTCTGCAATCAAGACACGTGGAATTAGGTGTGCCACCAACTAGTAATAATGGGACATTTGAGGTCTTTGTTTTGTGTTGTGACCACATGGACTAGAAGAGATAGATGCTGTTGAAATGTAACTGTTAAAATGTGTTATTTTAATGTAGATATAGTTGTGTAACCGATTACTGTAATATCTAGGTATTGCAGGAAATGTGGAAAATAAAATAGAAAAGGGCCGAGGTTTGTGTTTGGGGTCCTGTGGCCGGGAGTGGCCGGCTGGCTCCTGAAATTCGGTGATTTTTAGGATTGTTCCCAGACCCAAGCTGGCACCATTGGCAACTCGGGCTGTTTTGAGAGTACCAAGGGACTTCTGCAATCTGCCATTAATAAGCAGGGCTGGTGAGTTTTCATTGCCAGGGAAAAGGGCTGATGTTTGCGTTTGGCGTCCGGTGGCCGGGAGTGGCCGGGTGGCTCCTGAAATTCGGTGATTTTCAAAGTTGTTCCTAGACCCACGCTGGCACCAGTGGCAACTCGGGCTGGTTTGACAGTGCCAAGGGACTCCTGCAATCTGCCATGGAGAACCAGGGCTGGTGTGTTTTCTTTGCCAGGGAAAATGGCCGAGGTTTGTGTTTGGGGTCCTGTGGCCGGGAGTGGCCGGCTGGCTCCTGAAGTTCGGTGATTTTCAAAATTGTTCCTAGACCCAAGCTGGCACCAGTGGGAACACGGGCCGGTTTGACAGTGCCAAGGGACTCCTGCAATCTGCCATCAAGAACCAGGGCTGCTGAGATTTTATGGCTCTGTTATGGACCGAGGTTTGTGTTTGGGGTCCTGTGGCCGGAGTGGCCGGCTGGCTCCTGAAATTCGTTGATTTTCAAATTGTTCCCAGACCCATGCTGGCACCAGTGGGGACACGGCCTGGTTTGACAGTGCCAAGAGAATCCTGCAATCTGCCATGAAGAATCAGGGCTGGTGAGTTTTTTTGCCTTGGAAAATGGCCGAGTTTTTTGTTTGGGGTCCTGTGGCCGGAAGTGGCCGCCTGGCTCCTGATATTCGATGAGTTTCAAAATTCTTCCCAGACCCAAGCTGGTCACAGTGGCAACTCGGGCTGGTTTGACAGTGCCAAGGGACTCCTGCAATCTGCCATGAATAACCAGGGCTGCTGATTTTTTTTGCCATGTAAAATGGCCGAGGTTTTTGTTTGGGGTGCTGTGACCAGGAGTGGCTGGCTGGCTCCTGAAATTCGGTGATTTTCAAAATTGTTTCCAGACCGAAGCTGGCACCAGTGGCAACTCTGGCTGGTTTGACAGTGCCAAGGGACTCCTGCAATCAGCGATAAACACCATGGCAGGTGAGGTTTCTTTGCCATGCAAAATGGCCGAGGTTTGTGTTTGGGGTCCTGTGGCCGGCTGGCTCCTGAAATTCGGTGATTTTCAGGATTGTTCCCAGACCCAAGCTGGCACCAGTGGCAACTCGGGCTGGTTTGAAAGTGCCAAGGGACTCCTGCAATCTGCCAACAAGAACCAGGGCTGCTGAGATTTTATGGCTATGTTATGGACCGAGGTTTTTTTTGGTGTCCTGTAGCCAGGAGTGGACGGCTGGCTCCTTAAATTCGGTGATTTTCAGGATTGTTCCCAGACCCAAGCTGGCACCTTTGGCAACTCCGGCTGTTTTGAGAGTGCCAAGGGACTCCTGCAATCTGCCATTAATAACCAGGGCTGTTGAGTTTTCTTTGCCAGGGTAAAGGGCCGAGGTTTGTGTTTGGGGTCCTCTGTCTGCGAGTGGGCGGCTGGCTCCTGGAATTCGGCCTTTTTCAGGATTGTTCCCAGACCCAAGCTGGCACCAGTGGCAACTCGGGGTGTTTTGACAGTGTTGAGGGACTAATTCAATCTGCCATCAAGATCTGGTTCTGGTGGGTTTTCATTACCCGGGGAAAGTGTAGGGAGAATTCTAAGGGGGCACATTATGTCATCTTATTGCCCAATGAGTTTCAGCTGGGGGCCAATTAAGAACCACACCTGTAAGTAATGTAGAACGAGTGGGATAAATGCTGGAGTCTGTGTAGTAGTCAGATGACTGCAATTGCCAGGAGAAGACAGCAAGAGAAGGCTGCAAGGGCTGGGAGAAACTGCGAGTAGAGCTGGATGGCTGCTGCAAAACCCAGGAAGACTGCAGGAGATGGCTGCTGCAAATTGAGAACCAGGAGGTGGCTGCTGTGGAGAGCAGGAGATGGCGGCTGCAAAACTCAGGAAGACTGCAGGAGAAGACTGCACGGACCAGGAGAAGACTGCAAGATGCAGGAGAAGAAGGCTGCTGTGAAGACCAGGAGATGGCTGCTGAAAAGATGGTGAGTTCCCCTGGAGGGGATGGAGAGGAGGATAGTCCCCAGGAGAGGGTTGGAGAATCACAACAAGAGGATGGACTCTGAAGCCTGTGGACATGCCAGGGCTCTGTAGCAGTTCAGCAGCAATATCCTTCATTGGATCGCTGCTGGTTTAGCTGCAGATGCTCCTTGCTGTGTGCTTCAGGAAAAGCCCCTGGAGGGGATGGACACTGTAATGTAACTGTTGGAATGATTACTGTAGTGTAGAAGTATTGCTGTGAAGTGCCCAGGGCAACTGTGACCCACGGGGACGGAGTGGGGGAGGCAGCGTTGGTGATGCTGAGAATGCCAGGTGGAAGCCACAGGGCGGTCGGGACCTGATTTTCTCCAATCAAGACACGTGGAATTAGGTGTGCCACCAACTAGTAATAATGGGACATTTGAGGTCTTTGTTTTGTGTTGTGATCACATGGATAATAAGAGATAGATGCTGTTGCAATGTAAATGTTAAAATGTGTTATTTTAATGTAGATATAGTTGTGTAACCGATTACTGTAATATCTAGGTATTGCAGGAAATGTGGAAAATAAAATAGAAAAGGGCCGAGGTTTGTGTTTGGGGTCCTGTGGCCGGGAGTGGCCGGCTGGCTCCTGAAATTCGGTGATTTTCAAAATTCTTCCCAGACCCAAGCTGGCGCCATTGGCAACTCGGGCTGGTTTGAGAGTGTCAAGGGACTCCTGCAATCTGCCATTAATAACCAGGGCTGGTGAGTTTTCTTTGCCAGGGAAAAGGGCCGAGGTTTGTGTTTGGGGTCCTGTGGCAGAGAGTGGCCGGCTGGCTCCTGAAATTCGTTGATTTTCAAAATTGTTCCCAGACCCAAGCTGGCACCAGTGGCAACTCGGGCTGGTTTGAAAGTGCCAAGGGACTCCTGCAATCTGGCATGGAGAACAAGGGCTGGTGAGTTTTTTGCCATGCAAAATGGCCGAGGTTTGTGTTTGGGGTCCTGTGGCCGGGAGTGCCCGGCTGGCTCCTGAATTTCGGTGATTTTCAAAATTGTTCCCAGACCCAAGCTGGCACCATCGCAACTCCGGCTGTTTTCAGAGTGCCAAGGGACTTCAGCAATCTGCCATGAATAACCATGGCTGGTGAGGTTTCGTTGCCTTGCAAAATGGCCGAGGTTTGTGTTTGGGGTCCTGTGGCCGGAGTGGCCGGCTGTCTCCGGAATTTCGTGGATTTTCAAAATTGTTCCCAGACCCAAGCTGGCACCAGTGGGAACACGGGCTGGTTTGACAGTGCCAAGGGACTCCTTCAATCTGCGATAAAAACCTGGGCAGGTGAGGTTACTTTGCCATGCAAAATGGCCGAGGTTTGTGTTTGGGGTCCTGTGGCCGGCTGCCTCCTGAAATTCGGTGATTTTCAGGATTGTTCCCAGACACAAGCTGGCACCATTGGCAACTCTGGCTGTTTTGAGAATGCCAAGGGACTCCTGCAATCTGCCATGAATAACCAGGGCTGGTGAGTTTCTTTGCCAGGGAAAAGGGCCGAGCTTTGTGTTTGGGGTCCTGTGGCCGGGAGTAGCTGGCTGGCTCCTGAAGTTCGGTGATTTTCAGGATTGTTCCTAGACCCAAGCTGGCACCAGTGGCATCTCGGGCTGGTTTGACAGTGCCAAGGGACTCCTGCAATCTGCCTTCAAGAGCCAGGGCTGCTGCGATTTTATGGCTATGTTATGGACCGAGGTTTATTTTTGGTGTCCTGTAGCCAGGAGTGGCCGGCTGGCTCCTTAAATTCGGTGATTTTCAGGATTGTTCCCAGACCCAAGCTGGCACCAGTGGCAACTCGGGCTGTTTTGACAGTGCCAAGGGACTCCTGCAATCTGCCATTGAGAACCAGGGCTGGTGAGTTTTTTTGCCCTGCAAAATGGCCGAGGTTTGTGTTTGGGGTCCTGTTGCAGGGAGTGGCTGGCTGGCTCCTGAAATTCGGTCATTTTCAGGATTGTTCCCAGACCCAAGCTGGCACCAGTGGCAACTCGGGCTGGTTTGACAGTGCCAAGGGACTCCTGCAATCTGCCATTAATAACCAGGTCTGGTGAGTTTTCTTTGCCAGGGAAAAGGCCGAGGTTTGTGTTTGGGGTCCTGTGGCCGGAGTGGCCGGCTGGCTCCTTCAATTCGTTGATTTTCAAAATTGTTCCCAGACCCAAGCTGCAACAGTGGCAACTCGGGCTGGTTTGACATGCCAAAAGACTCCTGCAACCTGCCATGAATAACCAGGGCTGGTGAGTTTTTTTTGCCATGGAAATGGCCGAGTTTGTGTTTGGGGTCTCTGTGGCCGGGAGTGCCCCTGGCTCCTGAAATTCGCTGATTTTCAGGATTGTTCCCCGACCCAAGCTGGCACCATTGGCAACTCGGGCTGGTTTGACAGTGCCAAGGGACTCCTGAATCTGCAATAAGAACCAGGGCTGGTGAGTTTTCTTTTGCCAGGGAAAAGGCCGAGGTTTGTGTTTGGGTTCTGTGGCCGGGAGTGGCCGCCTGGCTCCTGAAATTCGGTGATTTCAAAATTGCTCCTAGACCCAATCTGGCACCAGTGGGAACTCGGGCTGGTTTGACAGTGCCAAGGGACTCCTGCAATCTGCGATAACAACCAGGCGTGAGGTTTCTTTTCTTGCCATCAAATTGCCGAAGTTTGTGTTTGGGGTCCTGTGGCCCGGCTGGCTCCTGAAATTTGGTGATTTTCAGATTGTTCCCAGACCCAAGCTGGTACCAGTGGCAACTCGGGCTGGTTTGACAGTGCCAAGCACTCCTGCAATCTGCCATGAAGAATCGGGCTGTGAGTTTTCTTTGCCATGGAAAATGGTCGAGGTTTGTGTTTGGGGTCCTGTGGCCGGGATGGCCGGCTGGCTCCTGAAATTCGGTGATTTTCAAATTGTTTCCCAGACCCAAGCTGGCACCAGTGGCAACTCGGGCTGTTTTTGACAGTGCCAAGGGACTCCTGCAATCTGCCATAAAAACCAGGGCTGGTGAGTTTTTCTTTGCCAGGGAAAATGGCCGAGGTTTGTGTTTGGGGTCCTGTGGCCGGGAGTAGGCCGGCTGGGTCCTGAAAGTCGGTGATTTTCAGGAATTGTTCCCAGACCCAAGCTGGCACCAGTGGCAACTCGGGCTGTTTTGGGCTGCCAAGGGTCTCCTGCAATCTGCCATTAAAAACCAGGGCTGGTGAGTTTTCTTTGCCATGCAAAATGGCCGAGGTTTGTGTTTGGGGTCCTGTGGCCGGCTGCCTCCTGAAATTCGGTGATTTTCGAGATTGTTCCCAGACCCAAGCTGGCACCAGTGTCAACTCGGGCTGGTTTGACAGTGCCAAGGACTCCTGCAATCTGCCATTAAGAACCCGGGCTGGTGAGTTTTTTTTGGCCATGCAAAATGGCTGAGGTTTTTGTTTGGGTCCTGTGTCCGGGAGTGGCCGCCTGGCTCCTGAAATTCGCTGAATTTCAGGATTGTTCCTAGACCCCAGCAGGCACCAGTGGGAAGTCGGGCTGGTTTGACAGTGCCAAGGGACTCCTGCAATCTGCGATAAAAACTAGGGCTGGTGAGTTTTTTCTTTGCAGGAAAAGGCCGAGTTTTGTGTTTGGGGTCCTGTGGCCGGAGTGGCTGGCTGGCTCCTGAAATTCGGTTATTTTCAGGGTTGTTCCAGACCCAAGCTGGCACCAGTGCAACTCGGGCTGTTTTGAGAGTGCCAAGGGACTCCTGCAATCTGCCATGAAGAACCAGGCTGGTGAGTTTTTTTGCCATGGAAAATGGCCGAGGTTTTTGTTTTGAGTCCAGTGGCCGGGAGTGGCCGCCTGGCTCCTGAAATTCGGTGATTTTCAGGATTGTTCCCAGACCCAAGCTGGCACCAGTGGCAACTCGGGCTGTTTTGAGAGTGCCAAGGGACTCCTGCAATCTGCCATGTATAACCATGGCTGGTGAGTTTTTCTTTGCCAGGGAAAAGGGCCGAGTTTGTGTTTGGGGTCCTGTGGCCGGAGTAGCCGGCTGGCTCCTTAAGTTCGGTGAATTTCAAAATTGCTCCTAGACCCAAGCTGGCACCAGTGGGAACTCGGTCTGATTTGACAGTGCCACGGGACTCCTGCAATCTGCGATAAAAACTAGGGCTGGTGAGTTTCT
>JAFCGX010000122.1:0-48607 GCA_019023105.1 Diglossa brunneiventris
TCTTGCCGGTCACAGAGCAGTTCCCTGGGTGGCAGATCATTTTGCGGTCACAGAGCAGTTTGCCGGGTGCAGATCATCTTGACCGGTCACAGAGCAGTTCCTTGGGCAGATCATTGTGCCGGTCACAGAGCACTTTGCCGTGCCGTGCACTCGTGCCGGTCACAGTGCACTCCGGAGCGCGGCTTCTGCCCAATGAGTCCCGGACAGGCGCTTAGCCTCGGAGAGCTCTGTATCTTCATTTTAGCAGCTCTTGCGCCTACATCTTAGCAAAAAGCTTTTTCACAATTCTGGCAAGGAGAAACTGTGCCACGACTGAAAACATCTCTGATCGTCTTCTAGACGTTGCAGGGGTCTCTGAGTGTTTGCAAGAATCAAAAGAAAGTTGTCCAAAATGCCTCCTTTTCCAATTTTAATGTGTCTGGAAAAGGCAGGAGCTTGGAAAAGTATTGTTTTCTATGAATTTGCAAGCTGCGCACACATTCCCAGTGTTGTGCGGCTTCGTTCTTCTCCTTTCGGAAGCTGCCGCTCTCTCTCTCCTGCTTCGGGAGGCGAGGAGAAGGCTTCTTCGCCAGCAGAGCAGTTTGCCGGTCGCAGAGCAGTTTGCCGGTCACAGAGCAGTTTACCGGTCACAGAGCATTTGCCGGTGCAGATCATTTTGCCGGTCACAGGGCAGTGTTCCGGGTGCAGATCATCTTGCGGTCACAGGCAGTTTGTGCCGGGTGCAGATCATCTTGCCGGTCACAGAGCAGTTCCTTGGTGCAGATCATTTTGCCGGTCACAGGCAGTTGCCGGGTGCAGATCATCTTGCCGTCACAGAGCAGTTCCGGGTGCAGATCATTCTGCCGGTCACAGAGCACTTTGCCGGGTGCAGTGCACTCGTGCCGGTCACAGTGCACTCCGGAGCGCGGCTTCTGCCCAATGAGTCCCGGACAGGCGCTTAGCCTCGGAGAGCTCTGTATCTTCATTTTTAGCAGCTCTTGCCGCCTACATCTTAGCAAAAAGCTTTTTCACAAATTCTGGCAAGGAGAAACTGTGCCACGACTGAAAACATCTCTGATCGTCTTCTAGACGTTGCAGGGGGGTCTTCTGAGTGTTTGCAAGAATCAAAAGAAAGTTGTCCAAAATGCCTCCTTTTCCAATTTTAATGTGTCTGGAAAAGGCAGGAGCTTGGAAAGTATTGTTTTCTATGAATTTGCAAGCTGCGCACACATTCCCAGTGTTGTGCGGCTTCGTTCTTCTCCTTTCGGAAGCTGCCGCTCTCTCCTGCTTCGGGAGGCGAGGAGAAGGCTTCTTCGCCAGCAGAGCAGTTTGCCGGTCGCAGAGCAGTTTGCCGGTCACAGAGCAGTTTACCGGTCACAGAGCAGTTGCCGAGTGCAGATCATTTTGCCGTCACAGGCAGTTTCCGGTGCAGATCATCTTGCCGGTCACAGAGCAGTTCCCTGGGTGCAGATCATTTTGCCGGTCACAGGCAGTTTGCCGGGTGCAGATCATCTTGCCGGTCACAGAGCAGTTCCATTGGTGCAGATCATTGTGCCGGTCACAGAGCACTTTGCCGGGTGCAGTGCACTCTCGTGCCGGTCACAATGCACTCCGGAGCGCGGCTTCTGCCCAATGAGTCCCGGGACAGGCGCTTAGCCTCGGAGAGCTCTGTATCTTCATTTTTAGCAGCTCTTGCCGCCTACATCTTAGCAAAAAGCTTTTTCACAAATTCTGGCAAGGAGAAACTGTGCCACGACTGAAAACATCTCTGATCGTCTTCTAGACGTTGCAGGGGGGGTCTTCTGAGTGTTTGCAAGAATCAAAAGAAAGTTGTCCAAAATGCTCCTTTTCCAATTTTAATGTGTCTGGAAAAGGCAGGAGCTTGGAAAAGTATTGTTTTCTATGAATTTGCAAGCTGCGCACACATTCCCAGTGTTGTGCGGCTTCGTTCTTCTCCTTTCGGAAGCTGCCGCTCTCTCCTGCTTCGGGAGGCGAGAGAAGGCTTCTTCGCCAGCAGAGCAGTTTGCCGGCGCAGAGCAGTTTGCCGGTCACAGAGCAGTTTACCGGTCACAGAGCAGTTTGCCGAGTGCAGATCATTTTGCCGGTCACAGGCAGTGTTCCGGGTGCAGATCATCTTGCCGGTCACAGAGCAGTTCCCTGGTGCAGATCATTTTGCCGGTCACAGAGCAGTTTGCCGGGTGCAGATCATCTTGCCGTCACAGAGCAGTTCCATTGGTGCAGATCATTCTGCCGGTCACAGAGCAGTTTGCCGGTGCAGTGCACTCGTGCCGGTCACAATGCACTCCGGAGCGCGGCTTCTGCCCAATGAGTCCCGGGACAGGCGCTTAGCCTCGGAGAGCTCTGTATCTTCATTTTTAGCAGCTCTTGCCGCCTACATCTTAGCAAAAAGCTTTTTCACAAATTCTGGCAAGGAGAAACTGTGCCACGACTGAAAACATCTCTGATCGTCTTCTAGACGTTGCAGGGGGGGTCTTCTGAGTGTTTGCAAGAATCAAAAGAAAGTTGTCCAAAATGCCTCCTTTCCAATTTTAATGTGTCTGGAAAAGGCAGGAGCTTGGAAAAGTATTGTTTTCTATGAATTTGCAAGCTGCGCACACATTCCCAGTGTTGTGCGGCTTCGTTCTTCTCCTTTCGGAAGCTGCCGCTCTCTCCTGCTTCGGGAGGCGAGGAGAAGGCTTCTTCGCCAGCAGAGCAGTTTGCCGGTCGCAGAGCAGTTTGCCGGTCACAGAGCAGTTTACCGGTCACAGAGCAGTTTGCCGAGTGCAGATCATTTTGCCGGTCACAGAGCAGTGTTCCGGGTGCAGATCATTTTGCCGGTCACAGAGCAGTTTGCCGGGTGCAGATCATCTGCCGGTCACAGAGCAGTCGGTGCAGATCATTGCCGGTCACAGAGCAGTGCAGATCATCTTGCCGGGTGCAGATCATTGTGCCGGTCACAGAGCACTTTGCCGGGTACAGTGCTCTCGTGCCGGTCACAGTGCACTCCGGAGCGCGGCTTCTGCCCAATGAGTCCCGGGACAGGCGCTTAGCCTCGGAGAGCTCTGTATCTTCATTTTTAGCAGCTCTTGCCGCCTACATCTTAGCAAAAAGCTTTTTCACAAATTCTGGCAAGGAGAAACTGTGCCACGACTGAAAACATCTCTGATCGTCTTCTAGACGTTGCAGGGGGGGTCTTCTGAGTGTTTGCAAGAATCAAAAGAAAGTTGTCCAAAATGCCTCCTTTTCCAATTTTAATGTGTCTGGAAAAGGCAGGAGCTTGGAAAAGTATTGTTTTCTATGAATTTGCAAGCTGCGCACACATTCCCAGTGTTGTGCGGCTTCGTTCTTCTCCTTTCGGAAGCTGCCGCTCTCTCCTGCTTCGGGAGGCGAGGAGAAGGCTTCTTCGCCAGCAGAGCAGTTTGCCGGTCGCAGAGCAGTTTGCCGGTCACAGAGCAGTTTACCGGTCACAGAGCAGTTTGCCGAGTGCAGATCATTTTGCCGGTCACAGTGCAGTGTTCCGGGTGCAGATCATCTTGCCGGTCACAGAGCAGTTCCTGGGTGCAGATCATTTTGCCGGTCACAGAGCAGTTTGCCGGGTGCAGATCATCTTGCCGGTCACAGAGCAGTTCCATTGGTGCAGATCATTCTGCCGGTCACAGAGCAGTTTGCCGGGTGCAGTGCACTCGTGCCGGTCACAATGCACTCCGGAGCGCGGCTTCTGCCCAATGAGTCCCGGGACAGGCGCTTAGCCTCGGAGAGCTCTGTATCTTCATTTTTAGCAGCTCTTGCCGCCTACATCTTAGCAAAAAGCTTTTTCACAAATTCTGGCAAGGAGAAACTGTGCCACGACTGAAAACATCTCTGATCGTCTTCTAGACGTTGCAGGGGGGGTCTTCTGAGTGTTTGCAAGAATCAAAAGAAAGTTGTCCAAAATGCCTCCTTTTCCAATTTTAATGTGTCTGGAAAAGGCAGGAGCTTGGAAAAGTATTGTTTTCTATGAATTTGCAAGCTGCGCACACATTCCCAGTGTTGTGCGGCTTCGTTCTTCTCCTTTCGGAAGCTGCCGCTCTCTCCTGCTTCGGGAGGCGAGGAGAAGGCTTCTTCGCCAGCAGAGCAGTTTGCCGGTCGCAGAGCAGTTTGCCGGTCACAGAGCAGTTTACCGGTCACAGAGCAGTTTGCCGAGTGCAGATCAGATTTTGCCGGTCACAGGGCAGTTTCCGGGTGCAGATCATCTTGCCGGTCACAGAGCAGTTCCCTGGTGCAGATCATTTTGCCGGTCACAGAGCAGTTTGCCGGGTGCAGATCATCTTGCCGGTCACAGAGCAGTTCCGGGTGCAGATCATTCTGCCGGTCACAGAGCAGTTTGCCGGGTGCAGTGCACTCGTGCCGGTCACAGTGCACTCCGGAGCGCGGCTTCTGCCCAATGAGTCCCGGGACAGGCGCTTAGCCTCGGAGAGCTCTGTATCTTCATTTTTAGCAGCTCTTGCCGCCTACATCTTAGCAAAAAGCTTTTTCACAAATTCTGGCAAGGAGAAACTGTGCCACGACTGAAAACATCTCTGATCGTCTTCTAGACGTTGCAGGGGGGGTCTTCTGAGTGTTTGCAAGAATCAAAAGAAAGTTGTCCAAAATGCCTCCTTTTCCAATTTTAATGTGTCTGGAAAAGGCAGGAGCTTGGAAAAGTATTGTTTTCTATGAATTTGCAAGCTGCGCACACATTCCCAGTGTTGTGCGGCTTCGTTCTTCTCCTTTCGGAAGCTGCCGCTCTCTCCTGCTTCGGGAGGCGAGGAGAAGGCTTCTTCGCCAGCAGAGCAGTTTGCCGGTCGCAGAGCAGTTTGCCGGTCACAGAGCAGTTTGCCGGTCACAGAGCAGTTTGCCGAGTGCAGATCATTTTGCCGGTCACAGTGCAGTGTTCCGGGTGCAGATCATCTTGCCGGTCACAGAGCAGTTCCCTGGGTGCAGATCATTTTGCCGTCACAGGCAGTTTGCCGGGTGCAGATCATCTTGCCGGTCACAGAGCAGTTCCATTGGTGCAGATCATTCTGCCGGTCACAGAGCAGTTTGCCGGGTGCAGTGCACTCGTGCCGGTCACAATGCACTCCGGAGCGCGGCTTCTGCCCAATGAGTCCCGGGACAGGCGCTTAGCCTCGGAGAGCTCTGTATCTTCATTTTTAGCAGCTCTTGCCGCCTACATCTTAGCAAAAAGCTTTTTCACAAATTCTGGCAAGGAGAAACTGTGCCACGACTGAAAACATCTCTGATCGTCTTCTAGACGTTGCAGGGGGGTCTTCTGAGTGTTTGCAAGAATCAAAAGAAAGTTGTCCAAAATGCCTCCTTTTCCAATTTTAATGTGTCTGGAAAAGGCAGGAGCTTGGAAAAGTATTGTTTTCTATGAATTTGCAAGCTGCGCACACATTCCCAGTGTTGTGCGGCTTCGTTCTTCTCCTTTCGGAAGCTGCCGCTCTCTCCTGCTTCGGGAGGCGAGGAGAAGGCTTCTTCGCCAGCAGAGCAGTTTGCCGGTCGCAGAGCAGTTTGCCGGTCACAGAGCAGTTTTGCCGGTCACAGAGCAGTTTGCCGGTGCAGATCATTTGCCGGTCACAGGGCAGTTTGCCGGGTGCAGATCATCTTGCCGGTCACAGAGCAGTTCCATTGGTGCAGATCATTGTGCCGGTCACAGAGCACTTTGCCGGGTGCAGTGCACTCGTGCCGGTCACAGTGCACTCCGGAGCGCGGCTTCTGCCCAATGAGTCCCGGGACAGGCGCTTAGCCTCGGAGAGCTCTGTATCTTCATTTTTAGCAGCTCTTGCCGCCTACATCTTAGCAAAAAGCTTTTTCACAAATTCTGGCAAGGAGAAACTGTGCCACGACTGAAAACATCTCTGATCGTCTTCTAGACGTTGCAGGGGGGGTCTTCTGAGTGTTTGCAAGAATCAAAAGAAAGTTGTCCAAAATGCCTCCTTTTCCAATTTTAATGTGTCTGGAAAAGGCAGGAGCTTGGAAAAGTATTGTTTTCTATGAATTTGCAAGCTGCGCACACATTCCCAGTGTTGTGCGGCTTCGTTCTTCTCCTTTCGGAAGCTGCCGCCCTCTCCTGCTCTCGGAGGCGAGGAGGCGGCTTCTTCGCCAGCAGAGCAGTGTGCCGGTCGCAGAGCAGTTTGCCGGTCACAGATCATTCTGCTGGTCACCGTGCGCTCCGGAGCGCGGATTCTGCCGAAAGACGCCTTGGGCCGGGTCTTAGCTTCGGAGTGTCTCTTGTGCCTATATCTTAGCAGAAAGCTTTTCCACTATGTCTCGCAAGGAGAAACTATGCCAGGACAGAAAACATCCCCGATCTTTTTTTAGAAGTTGCGCGGAGGTCGTCAGAGTGTTTTGCGAGAAGGAAAAAAAGTTGTCCCAAACTCCTTGTATTCTAATATTAATGTGAATTTAAGAGGCAGGACATTGATACGGTACTGTTTTCTAGAAGTCTAAAAGCTGTCGCACAGAGAAACTCTGCCAGCACCTCAAACTTTCTCCAAGTATGCCCCCGATCTTTCATTTGCTGCACATTCAAGAAGCACCCCTCTTTCTTAGTTAAGCTGCAAGTTGTTTTCAAATCCCCGTTCTTCCTGTCCCCTCCTCCCCATTTTGAACAGACACAAGCGCATTACCTTTCAGGAAAAATATCCAGGTAATAGATCCAGGAAGAATAGGCTTTGACTTAGAGGACCAAAACCTATCTAAGAGAAAATAGTCCATTCTTTGAGACCCAATATCACACATCTGTGTGCTGGAGGAAGAGTGGTATCTGCGTGTGTGAATGAGAAGTGTGCTCGTCCACAAACCAGAGCCAATATTTAGTAACCAACATGTAACAAGTGTGGGCGTATATCATTTCCTGCTCTTTTTTGGATCTTTTTTCTCAAAGGTTAATTTGCTTTTAAAGATTTTCTAGTCATTTGAAAAATTCTTCTGTGTTTGTGTGAGAATAGAAATCTCCATCAAGCTTCCTGTGTCAGAGCAGGGTAATCTTTTGGACTTGATGATGACTATTTGGAAGATAATATTTTCATCTACATACATCAATTTCCTTGTTTTGGAAATATTTTTGTAACTGAAAGTAGTAACTTTCAAGATGTGTTTTTAGAAGGTGTAAAAATTGAGATTCTCATTTGTATCACAGAAATACAAAGAACATGCCTTTAAACCATCCATTCCATCATTTCCTTTTTTTTTATTTTTGTATTTTTGACTTTTCAATAGCTAATTCTCACTTTAAAATCGCTTTTAAATGCACTGTTTTGACACAATTTTGTTAGGTCTTCATTTCTAAGCTTCCAAATGATATTTAAAGAAGAGTAATTCCCTGTAACTACTTGACAGTTTCCAAAGTGGGGGAGGGAGGGAAGGAAGTGGCAGAAGGATGTGGCGGAAGGAAGGAAGTGATGGAAGGAAGTGGGGGAAGGAGGAAAGAGAGAAAGAGAGAAAGAGAGAAAGAAAGAAAGAAAGAGAGAAAGAAAGAAGAAAAAAAGAAAGAAGAAAGAAAGAAAGAAAGAAAGAAAGAGAGAAAGAAAGAAAGAAAGAAAGAAAGAAGAAAGAAAGAAAGAAAGAAAGAAAGAAAGAAGAAAGAAAGAAAGAAAGAAAGAAAGAAAAAGAAGAAAGAAAAAGAAAGAAAGAAAGAAGAAAGAAAAAGAAAGAAAGAAAGAAAGAAAGAAAGAAGAAAGAAAGAAAGAAAGAAAGAAAGAAAGAAAGAAAGAAAGAAGAAAGAAAGAAAGAAAGAAAAAGAAAGAAAGAAAGAAAGAAGGAAAATTCCCAAATGTCAGAAACATTAAAAATGATAAAATATTTCCGTATATGATAAAGATCGAGGACTAGATGCTAGATATATTATTGCTAAATGGAACATATATGTGAGACCCAAACAGTTAAACTCATTGGATAGCAGTTTCTCAGAATGAATAGTCTGTTATTTCTATCTTCAACTACTTACTGCTACTGCACAGAATGAATATTACCATAGAATAATAGGATGGTTGGGTTTGGAAGGGACCTTACATTCACCTAATTTCACCCCCCCCACCCCACCCGCCCCCCATATCATTGGCAGGGACACCTTCCACTAGACCGCCTTAAGCTCAAAGACCCATTCAAGCTGGCCTTGAACACTTCCAGGAATGGGTCACCCACAACATGTTGCAGTGTCTGACAACCCTCCTGGCAAAGAATTTCTTCCCAATAGCCAAAGGAAACTTTTACTCTTCAGGTTTTAAAGCCATCCACACTTTTCCTATCACTCTGTGCCCTTGTGTAGCTCATCTGCCTCCTTCTGGTAGGCTGTCTTCAGCTACTGGAGAGCTGCTCTAACCATTTGCACAGAGCCTGCTCTTCTGCAGGCTGAGAAAATGCCTGCAGGACTCTGGCTTGGTGACAGACTCCATGTGCTGCACTGGGGGCTCAGACCATTCTTCTTCTTGCAATTGTTGGAGGATGCTCAGCCACTGTTGATTGTTCTTCATTGTGGTACAGGTAAGAACTAGTTGATTGTTTTAACAAAGACACACTTGAAATGATAAGAGTTACATTTTAAAGCAAATTAATTGGAGAAAGATTCCTAAACCTGTGGCCCGTTACCCCAGCCCATCCATTGATTGTACATGACATTCTTTGCAGATGTTATGATGCATGAACCAAAGCCAAGTGATGGAAACTACTTAAGACAGATGTTCTACCTGCTTACTGGAAGATGTTCTTGTCGGTCTAAAACAATCCCCCGAAAGTTAAGAACAAGAGATTACATCATGAAGTAATGAAGTGCTTTGGTTGAAAGTAAAATGCATTTGAAGGAAATGGCTTTGGGGGCTAGTAGAGCAAGATCTCAGAAATGGAGTGCCAGCTTAGTTCTCTGGTTCAGAGACAAGTGAAGCAATTCAGGAGTGTCTTCCTGTGAAAACAGTTGACAGATCTTTCTGCACAACAGTTAACAACCGGCATCAGAAATATGTGCAAATCAAATACTAGCCACTACAAGTCCGTCATCCAGGAGTGGTAAGGCCACTCAGACTCATAGCAGTGGTCTTGCTGCTGTGCCTTTTAGAATAGACAGAAAAGAATGAGGAAAAGAATTTTTTCCATCTAGCTTGTTTCGGTACTGGTACAAAGACTGTTTTCCCTCCCTCAGGAGACAGCAAAAGCTGCCAACAACTGAAATGCTTCAGAAATGGAAATGATCTGAATCACAAATATTTCTTTTCAAATCAAATTTAAAGCCTAAGTCATAACTGTAAAACAGATAGAACTATTTAAAGATAAATATACTATACATACCAAAATATTCCCAGAGAGGACTCTTGTGTGCTAAGTCTGTTTAAAAGTCTAGAGTTCCTGGTCAAAAACTTGTACACAGCTGAGGTTGCTCCATGATATTCTCTTTTCAGATTAATTCTACTCTTCAGTCTCACCACCTCTACCAACTGATTTCCATAAGTCCTTCAAATATGGTAATTTCACTTTCTTCGTTCTATGAAAAAAAATGACAGCGACGAGAGTTATTTGCACTCCGTATTTTCTGAAAAGCCTGAACATCGAGCTTAAGAACTTTATCATGACTTTTACTTCCTAGCAAACTAAATTTGAAGGGAATGGGAGCCTCAAGCGAAAGAATTTAGGCTTCTAATTCTTGCATTGTCTTCTTACTTACCTAAGACAAGATGTGGAAAGAGAATAGATCCAGTTAGCAGCTGTTTAACGTTTGCACATACTCTTCCACTAAAGAAGAGGTCCAGGATGGTTTTCTGGCCTTCCCTCCACAAGCTGCAGCTTCCTTCAAGGCGCATTCACCTGCTGTGGCATGGAGCTCTCCACAAGCTGCAGTGTAGGTATGTGTTCCTCCACGGTTCTCCAGGGACTGCTGGAAGACAGCCTGCTTCAAAATGATGTCCTCCAGGGACTGTGGGGGATTCTCTGCTCTGTCAACTGGAGCACCTCCTCCTCCTTCTTGGCTCACTTTAGTATCACGGAGCTGCTTCTCATACTCTGTTTTTCCCTCACTTGTCACTGCCTATTCATATGTTTTGTGCTTTTGACAAGATATTTTCACCGAGACTGATGGGCTCAGTTGAAGAAATGTGTCTTGCTAGAAAATTAGATGCTATACAAAACCATGATTTGATAGAAAAGAACGGTGGAAGTACAAATATACTGCTAAAGAACTGGAAAATTGCCAACGCTTCATTGTAATACGTCCCCTCATTTTGCCTGCTTTCTCCTTAAGATCTGGAAAGACTACTGGGCAGGAGACAGTGTTGTTTCAAGGAAAAGGCTTTCTTAGGATTCTAGGGTGCATGTTCCAATTTCTTCAGAAAATTGAGAAAAGGCACTTTGTCTTCTGTGATAAATGTCATTAGCCACTAGTGACAAAGTCTGACCAACAAGAGCAGATCAAAATCTGATGAGACCAAGCAATATACCTTCAGCGGCCAGGACAGAACCATCGAGTCGTCGAATCAGTTGAATTGGAAGGGGCCCATCAGGATCATCAAGTCCAACTCTTGGCCCTGCATGGGACCATCCTCGAGAATCACGCCATATGCCTGAGAGCAATGTCCAAAACTCAGACAGGCGTGATGCTGTGACCACTCCCTGGAGAGACTCTTCCAGTGCCCAGCCTTCCTCTGGTTCAAAACTTTTTCCTGATACCCGACCTAAACCTCCCCTGACTCAGCTGCATGCCATTTCTTTGAGTCCTGTCCTTGTAGACTTCATTTCAGGACTTTCTAATACCAAGGTGAGGCTGCCCCAGAGCAGAGCAGAGCAGAGCAGAGCAGAGCAGAGCAGAGCAGAACAATCCCCACCTTGCCCAGCTGGCGACGCTGTGCCTGACGCACCCCAGGACAGGCTTGGCCCTCCTGGCTGCCAGGCCACTGCTGCTGCACATTCAGCTTGCCACTGGCCAGGAGCCTGGGTCCCTTTCTGCAGTGCTTCTCTCCGGCCTCTTGCTCCCTAGTCTATACACACACCAGGACTGCCCTGTGGCAGGTGCTGAATCCAGCACTTGCCCTTGCTCAACTCCATGTGGGTGGTGATTGCCTGTGGGAATCCTCAAAAACAGAGGGCTTTGGGAAAGCTGCAAAAGGCAGGCCTCAGAGACAGCAGAACTGTGATTGGAGCTAAGCAGTAGTCATAAGGTTTGTCAGCAGAAAAAATTAGATCAGAAGTAGAATAGTAAGGACAAATAGAACAATGGTCTGTGTATTCACGCTTGTCTAGAAGAACTCCCTAAGCTACAGCAAAGTACATCTAGCCAGATGTTGGGAAGTTCTAAGCTTCATCATGGAGCTCTGTGCATTGTGTCTTAAGGTTTACAAGCAGGTCTTTTCTTCGAAAGAAGCAAGCATTGTTTTAACCACAGCTACATGTGCTTCTAGTGACTGGATAGAACTACTGTCAATATGCTTTTGCTTTGTGTGATTGGTCAAAAAACTTTGAAAGGAAGTTGTAACTTAAGAACTTCTTCAGTTCTTTGTCTGCTGCTGGGGATGTGAGTTGCTGGCAGCTTCCCATTGTCATCACCATGTAATGAGACTGATGCTGGAAAACACAACAGCTTGAGACGTCGTCCCCAGCAGTCCCGCCCCTTTTGTGATTTGTGCATAGACTCCCGGCCAGCAATAATTGCCCATCTCTCCTATTTGGCAAGATCTCTCTGCAAGGTCTCTGTGCCCTCAAGGGAGTTAGTTCACAGCTCCTCCCAATTTAGTGTCTTTGGCAAAGTTGCTTAATATTTCTTCAAGTGCTGTGTCCAGCTTGTTCAAAAGATGATGAAGAGAACTGGCCCAAGGATGATACTGTCTTAGCCACTGAAATTAGCGCTTCATACTTCTTCTTGTTCCTTAGTGCAGAAATCACAACAAATGTCTTCTTTGCTTCTTTTCTATCCATGCAGATATCTTTGCTTATGCTCATGCTTTTTATCCCAACAGCAGCTGACACCACATTTACAGACACAGCAACAGCACACTTTTCCTGCTCTTACTAGACTTAACAATTTTGCAACCTGTCAATCAGTGACCTTTGCAACTAAAGTCAGACCTTCAGCATTTCTCATCAAATGAATGTCCTCAGAAGAAAACTTTGCTGCATACTCTGGATGACTGAAGAATAGATGATCATGAGTTAGCGTCACAATCATTTAAGCACAGAGCCTGTACTTTAGCAGGGAAAAAATTCAAAGAAGAGCTATTTGATGCAACAAGATATCTGAGAAACAAAAGAACTAGGATCTTCCAAAGGGTTCCCTGCAGTAGAAATGTACTTGTATGAATACAGAAGATAAAAGATGTGGTTTTGAAAGGCTATATCCTTGCTAAGCTAGATTGGATCTCATCCTGTAGATAACAGATCAAGGAGCTCAAAATGGAGCTAGAGAGGCATGTCCAGGTAATGAGATACAGCAAAGCATTTTTCAAGATCATTCTGGTGGACTGGGAAGTTGGGTTAAATCTGCCACACCCATTCACTTTTGGGGACTGAATTGTGGAGTGCTAAACCATATCTGCTGCTGTGCAAAGTAAAAGAGATCTATCCAAATTGGATGGTCAATGTGAACACTCTCACTCTTGATTCTAAAACACGTCATAAGCTAGAAATCAGTCTTAGGAACAAAATGAAATAAAGCTGTTCTACCATCTTGGAATGGGAAAATATGGTCAAAATATTTTTTCCTTATGTTTTGTTTTCTTCTTTTTTCTTTTCTTTTTTTTTTTTTTTTTTTTTAATCCCACTTGATGTGATTCATAGTTTCAACCATTCTGGAATGCTTTCAACAGATGAACCCAGCATAGTAGTTTTATTACAGGCTCTTGCCCCTTACATGCTTCCTTACAGGTTTGGAACAATTAGTGGTTTTTATTTCTTTTCCCAGAGACAACTTTTAAAGGACTACTTAACACCTAAAAATCATCATTTCTCGGGTTTCTCCAAGCTTTTTGAGAAAGCTGTTTTGGTTTTGTTTTGGTTTGTTTTTATATATATATATATAATTTTTTATTTCTTTATTGATGACATTATTCATTCCTAATGTCTTTAGACCTACTAAGAGAAGAAGTTAAAAGTAGATCTTATTTTCAAGAGACTGTTAAAGCTAATGAGCTGCCAGTCTTGGTATTTGTATGTTTCTAAATCCTTTGAATTCCAAGGTTGCCTTCCTGAATCCTCAGTTTCATTAGAAAACATTGTGTTTATAAAACAGAGCCAGTTCAATTGCTTCTGCAAATTCACCTTCATTTGATAGGATTGTACTTCACGAAATCTTGCTGCATTCAAACGTTGAAAGTATAGATGTGACATCATATGTGACCCTTCCATCTGTCTGAACTGTATTTCATTGTCTGAGTTTCTCAGTTGCTTCAAATAAGGACAGAATCTTTTCAATGTGCATGGCATGTTATCTGAAGATCTGCTTTCTTGACTTGCTTGAATGGGAAGAGAAGGGAAATACATTCTGAATGTTATCTTTGAGAGTCTACTTTTACCTACCAGTGTGTTTATGTGGACTAGAACCAATTTCAGCTTGAAAGAAGGTATTGTCACCATCCGACAATAGCAGCGGGGGAGTGATGGTTGGTTCAACTGATCTCGGAGTGCAGCAGACAACACGGAAAGGGGATTGCAGTATCAATCCAAACAAATACACCTTGATAGAATGAGCAGAGTAAATGCGTGAAAGGAATTAAGGAGAGGAAAAGAATAGAAAAGAGGGGGAGAAAGAGAGAGGGAGCTACCAACCACAGAGAAACTAAGTCCTCATAGTCCAGCCGATAGAGTTTGCCTAGTCACGTCGGGAAGATCTCAAAGTCCTGGTTAACTCAAGGTTCTCTTCTAGTCCATTGCTGAGGGGCGGAAACAGATCTTGAAATGGCTGAGGGGGAACAGATCCAATCAAGAAGAAGAAGTCTATTGAAATTGCTGAGGTATTGAAGACGGGTACAGACAGTCCATATTCTCAGCAGGATAAGTCAGTATCAGCAGTGAGTGGCACACATTGTTTCAGGACTGCTTTCTATGGGAAAGCAGTCTAGGTCCAGTGAACACATCTGTAGGCAATACTTTGCAGGCATCCTACTTCAGTCAGGCCAGCAGCCCTGCATCAGAATTACGGGGGTCTCAGTCCTTGGTAGGGGCGCTTCAATCTCCATCCCTGACGGTGGTAGTGGAGCAGATGAAGGATTTTCCATGGGGGGGCTACCAAGTTGCCCCAGTAAGTTCATTTGGCCAAGAGGTGGGAAAATTCCTGGCCTATTGTCGCCAAGCAGGTGCAAGCATATAGGGTGTGAAGCCCTTTGGTAGGCCCTGCTAGAAGCAGTCACTGTAGACACAGCTGTGAACAATCACTTGGCAGGCCAGAATTCTGCTCAGGGGCCTCAGGATTTTTGGCGTTCATCCACCAGCGGCAGGCCAGAATTCCCATCAGGATCTTTAGGGTCCCAGTGTCTGTCCTGGGAATGGTTGTGAGGCAAATGAGGCGAACTTCAGACCGTCTTTCACGCGTTTCAGAAAATCTGTTTACTGAAATGGCCAAAAAGAATGCATAACACGTAGAATTGATGGGGGAAAAAAAACAAGCTCAAACCGTTGGAGCAATATCAATCTAGAGAATGCCATGTCTCTATGAAAAATACAAAAAACTTCTATTTTCAAACGCACCTACAAATCACCATTTTGCATCTTTTTTGTTTTGTTGTTTTGTTTTGTTTTAAAGCTCTGGCATTTATCGGATTCCTTTTTGAGCTAGTTCAGCTCATTCATCTGTTAAGAAAGCAGCTAAAAATAAATGGAAAAACCTATGGGGAACAGGATGCCACTCCAGCCATGTTGTAGGGAAGCATTAGGTCAGCCTTCTGTGTTGTAGAAATACGTCTGTCATCTAGGAAAATCAATGCGTAGCACTATCTTCTTTTGAACTTTCTCATTGCTACTGGGTTCCTGAATGATCAAGATGGTTTCAAAGCAAACAACACCCAGCCCGCGAAGATACTCTCCAAACTATTGCAATGGAATCACTTGATCAGGTGAAGAGCTCGCTATGCAAAAGATGAATATGATGTCAAGAATGCTTTGTTGTGGATTACCATTGTTTGGGATCCTTTATCCCTTACCCTTCCATGTAGTTCTAGGAAAAAATTAAGCAGCCACAAGGCTTTTACAGGTGTTCTTGTCTTTTGGGATAGTAAGGATTTAGGGTAGTAAACAAAACGGTGGTGAGTTTTACTATTGACTTTATTGCTGTTTCACTTGGAATGAACTGCTTTGCATTTCAGCTTACCCATCAGTAGAATGAGAGGAATAATATCTTCCTTCTTGCCCAAAAGATGTTGAATGATGCCTGTGATGTCACGGAGGTAAAAACGAAAACCATTGTGATTGAAAGGAAGTATTGGCATGCCACAAGGTGTTGGGGTGCGTGATTCTGAGCCCAGGCTAACTGCAGCAGCAGCCAGCAGTCTGGCGTGACAGCAGCTGTAGCAGCAGAGCAGCGGCTCCGGGCTGGAGACTGGCTCTGGCAAGCTGCTGCCTAGGACGACCTCCCCACGGCAGTGGTGAGGGGGCTTTGCCCTTGCCCGAAGGCTAGAAGCAGCTCCAGCTAAGTGCTAAGAAAGACACAAGTCCGACAGTTGTCCGCAGCAGGGAAAGGGTTTATTGGGCCAACCGGGAAAGGCTGCAGGCAACTGCCCCGAGGGGGTGGGGTGAGCAGAACTTCTAAAGGGTTCCCGAGGGGAGGAACAACTCACCCTCGGGCCAATGAACAGACAAGAAACAATGATCGACTTAACAGAACAACAAATGGGGGACTAGTTGGGGAGGAGAAACAACTTCTGGTCCAATCACTCCCTGCCCCGAGGAGAACGTTCTTGGTAGAAGGGGTGGGCAGAGAGTGATGGACATGGCAGTTGCTGGGGAAACATAGGAGGGGTTAACAGATTGACCCCAAAAAAGATACAGGAGTGGCGGGAGCTGAATAGACAACAGGGAATTGACAGATAACTGCCAGGGGAAAAGCAGGAAGTGAGCCTAAGGCAGAACCATTATAACAACTAAATGGGGGAAACGGAATGAACCAACTTTTAAGAACCATACATAAAAGATTAACAAATGACATTCCAAACTGAAGACAAAGTGTAAAACAAAGCACACCGCAACAACAAGGTAACTGTAGTGAGGTGTGTTTCCTCCTCCGCTTCACTGTGATAGTAGAATTTTAATGAGCACTTCCAAAACTTGGTCTTAGCATAGTCTGGTGACGTGTCTCAGTAGAGCAGTGTCCTAGGGTGACTTGATGATGCTTGCATCCCCAGTCATCTGTTCTGTTAATGCTGGATATTATATTCTCCACCTTCAAGACTGGTTCTGAGAGCAAAGGTGGGGAGAAGAAGAAGCACGGAGTTTGTTATCAGAGGCTGCACTGACTCTTCTAAAAGCAACACTGCTCCACATTCTGTGCTACACTGTGTTGTCCGGGCACTGATGGAGCAGAACAGAGTCTTCCTTTGCTTTTCAGTTGGTTTAGCTGGCTGAGGCAGAGTTTTCCCTGGACTGTCCTTTTTTCTTTCCCCTTTCTTGGAACTGTTCAAACCTGCTCCGGACTGGGACCTGGGAAGCACTGAGAGCTTGCACTTTGTGGCCTATGGGGGCCTGCTCTGGGCAGCAGCCTTTCCCAGTGCCGGAGGCATTGATAACAGAGCGAGCACCCAGAGGAGAGACTTTGGGAATTTGTCCTTTCTTCAGAGCGGCGATTGAGTTTTGTCATCTGGTACTGTTGGTTTTTTGTGCTGGGGAGTGCTTCGCCTCTGTTAAATAAACAGGTTTTTTCCACTTCTCTCAGAGGAAATTTTTCCCAAAGCAGTCGAGGGGAGGGGCCGTGTGGGTGGGCTTTCTGTGGGGGGCCCCTGAGACATAAACTTGAAGGAATTTAGGGATTTTAGAGGGGCTGAGGTTTTAGTTTGAGATAAGTCTTATGATAGTTGATCAAAATCAATAGGTAGGCCTTGATGAAGTTAAGAGTTAGTAGTTAACTAAGAATTGATTGCTTGTCAACATCATGTTTGGTTAGCTGGGTTTCTAATGAAGAATATAGAAACGGATAAATAGTTTTGGGAGCATAAGACAATTGTAAGCCTCCGCTGTTCTGAAACCTATTGAAGGCGGGGAATGGGAGTTCTACCAATGGGTTCATTTGTCATATTTGCTTTGAAAATGTAGAAAGTTCAGAATGAGGAAGACTTCATTTCTTTCCGCATTTTGGAACCCCTCCCCATGAAAGGGACCACCGACTCATTTTGAGGAACAAACTACACATGCTTAATAGCTTTTGAACTAATTACCATATGAAATGGGGAAGGGGATGTACCAAAATTATGAATATGTATTTGTATTTTGGGTATTCAATACTTGTCTAGGTGAAAGGACTCTGTAATCACCTGTAAATCACAGAGTGTATTTGGGAGCTCTCCCGCACGCTGCCCGGCGTTGCAATAAACGTACACTGTCTAACTTTAAACTGTTAGAGAGTCTTTGTCCGTCACAGTTGGATAGCAGTACTAGATCAATATTTTTAAGAAATCACCCCTGCTTGAGGTTTGCTGCCAAATTGGCCCTAAACCAGGACAAGCAGGATGTGCCACTTAGAGAATGATGGAATCACTTTGGTTGGAAACGACTTTGAAGAACATTGAGTCTAAATGGAATTAGCAAATACAACCATCAAGAAATGTTTTGCTGTCTGAAGAGAACATGCTTTATCTGGTAAGCTTTGCAAGTATTTGTGTCATCACAAGCACGCATGTCCAATGCATTGGATGGGTATATCATAAGAAACCTGTGCAAATCAACAGAATGATTCCCAGGGTAGGATATTGGCATGTTTCATCCTTCATCCCGACTTCTTCCAATGAATTATTTTTATCAAGTAAGGATTGGAATTGTTACTCTTTTGACGGTTCTTCTTGTATTCCTGACATTTATGGCATAGCAATGCCGAATGGGTTATTCACCTAGTTTCTCAGATAAAGACCAAGATTTAGTGTTGCTTAAGCTGGAGGCAGAAATATTGAAATCCTCCAGCCTCCTTCTTAGTACCTAATTTCTATTACAAAATCAGTGCACAATCTTGTCCCTTAAGGTCCAGCTAGCTCAGTTGATAGCAACAGGGTGACATTGTAGGGCTCACATGATGCTGCACACAGAAGCCCTCAGGGTGCACCTCTAGCAGGCAGTAATTCCATGCAGTTGGACCATGCCAGTGCTGACTTTGGATCACCAGAAGAGTAGAACTAGGGAGATTTGATGGAGAACTCTCTGGAGGAAGTGGCCCGAAGAAGACAGCACAAATCCCATCTGTGTGTTTGTACAAATAATTGGAGTTCCATTTACAGAAAAAGATCTTCAAATCGATCTAGCTTTTTCTGTAGATTATTTGTCAACTATATGCATTAGATGGACAGTTTCACTGAGCATCTGAAATACAGCTGTGTTGAAGTGGATTGATTCAGGCTTGGGAAGCAATGACATCAAGCTTTTCAGGAATTGCTGGGATGCAAGTCCCCCAGAAATTTATCTACTTTTAATGTCCAGATGCTTTTTAAAATAATGGGTGACTATTTAGCTTCCTAATAGTTTGATCAGAAATACAAAGAAAATTTTAAACTCACATCTTTTCTAGCTTGAATATTTTTCTTCATTTCTTTCCTGGTTTCCAATTGAGTTATGCAAATCATATGATTACCTAATGAGAACTCATGCTGTATAAATATATTTCATGCTATACTTCCAAGTCAAGGCCATGTTTCTCCTGGATCTGTTAAAAAAAACAACAACTCTATCTGGATTCTCTCTAGCCCACACTCATCATGATTTGAAAATCGTTTCCATATTATATTTTGACTTGACATGGTGCAATTCTATTCAGAAATTCAAGGCTCTATTGTTAGGTTGTTTCTATGGTTTTCTGGCACTTCGAACTTCCCACGACCACTCTTTGCAGCTATGTATTTTTGCAGCAAGTCGTCACAGGGGTCTGTGAGAAGTTTTAATGTGAAGAAGAACGAACATGCAAAATACATGTGACATACTCAACATATTTCACTTCAGAAAGTTACAGTTTGCTTAGACGGAATGAAATACCAAATACATCAACTTAACATGTCTAAATCTTGGAAATCTATTACCTGAACTTTGAGTCAGTTTGCAGGACAGGACTCTGTAGAAATGCAAATGTGAAGTCCAAGGAATAGAGCAGAGGGTGTACTGGGCAGGGGTACAGAAGATTGCTCTGAAGGGTAATGCCAGCAAGATTGTATCTTATGAAGATAGCAGCTGCTTCTGCACAGAGAATTTGCGCCACAAGCCTAGTTTTCTGGGGACATTTGACCTGTACACTCTTGAGGGCTGGCAGATGTGAACGAATCTGATCTTTGATCATTGTTTCTGTTGAATGTTTATGACCAGATTTCATATGGTGTACTTTACCGTTTCATATTATAAACAGATATGTTTCAAGGGTTTGAAAGCCGTAGATGAAAGTGAGGGTGCAAGTATGAGATGGCTGTCAAAAAAATTGAGTTTCTGATTTAAGCAAACTATCAAAAGAAAAATTCAATCCACTCCTATGAGACACATTCCTGTTTCCACTATGTGTCACAAGGAGAAACTGTGCCAGGACAGAAAACATCTCAGATCGTCTTCTAGACGTTGCAGGGGGGTCTTCTGAGTGTTTGCAAGAATCAAAAGAAAGTTGTCCAAAATGCCTCCTTTTCGAATTTTAATCTGTCTGGAAAAGGCAGGCGCTTGGAGAAGTATTGTTTTCTATGAATTTGCAAGCTGCGCACACATTCCCAGTGTTGTGCGGCTTCGTTCTTCTCCTTTCGGAAGCTGCCGCTCTCTCCTGCTCTGGGAGGCGAGGAGGCGGCTTCTTCGCCAGCAGAGCAGTTTGCCGGTCGCAGAGCATTTGCCGGTCACAGAGCAGTTTGCCGGTCACAGAGCAGTTTGCCGGTGCAGATCATTTTGCCGGTCACAGCAGTTTCCGGGTGCAGATCATCTTGCCGGTCACAGAGCAGTTCCATGGGTGCAGATCATTTTGCCGGTCACAGAGCAGTTTGCCGGGTGCAGATCATCTTGCCGGTCACAGAGCAGTTCCATTGGTGCAGATCATTCTGCCGGTCACAGAGCAGTTTGCCGGGTGCAGTGCACTCGTGCCGGTCACAATGCACTCCGGAGCGCGGCTTCTGCCCAATGAGTCCCGGGACAGGCGCTTAGCCTCGGAGAGCTCTGTATCTTCATTTTTAGCAGCTCTTGCCGCCTACATCTTAGCAAAAAGCTTTTTCACAAATTCTGGCAAGGAGAAACTGTGCCACGACTGAAAACATCTCTGATCGTCTTCTAGACGTTGCAGGGGGGGTCTTCTGAGTGTTTGCAAGAATCAAAAGAAAGTTGTCCAAAATGCCTCCTTTTCCAATTTTAATGTGTCTGGAAAAGGCAGGAGCTTGGAAAAGTATTGTTTTCTATGAATTTGCAAGCTGCGCACACATTCCCAGTGTTGTGCGGCTTCGTTCTTCTCCTTTCGGAAGCTGCCGCTCTCTCCTGCTTCGGGAGGCGAGGAGAAGGCTTCTTCGCCAGCAGAGCAGTTTGCCGGTCGCAGAGCAGTTTGCCGGTCACAGAGCAGTTTACCGGTCACAGAGCAGTTTGCCGAGTGCAGATCATTTTGCCGGTCACAGGCAGTGTTCCGGGTGCAGATCATCTTGCCGGTCACAGAGCAGTTCCCTGGGTGCAGATCATTTTGCCGGTCACAGAGCAGTTTGCCGGGTGCAGATCATCTTGCCGGTCACAGAGCAGTTCCATTGGTGCAGATCATTCTGCCGGTCACAGAGCAGTTTGCCGGGTGCAGTGCACTCGTGCCGGTCACAGTGCACTCCGGAGCGCGGCTTCTGCCCAATGAGTCCCGGGACAGGCGCTTAGCCTCGGAGAGCTCTGTATCTTCATTTTTAGCAGCTCTTGCCGCCTACATCTTAGCAAAAAGCTTTTTCACAAATTCTGGCAAGGAGAAACTGTGCCACGACTGAAAACATCTCTGATCGTCTTCTAGACGTTGCAGGGGGGGTCTTCTGAGTGTTTGCAAGAATCAAAAGAAAGTTGTCCAAAATGCCTCCTTTTCCAATTTTAATGTGTCTGGAAAAGGCAGGAGCTTGGAAAAGTATTGTTTTCTATGAATTTGCAAGCTGCGCACACATTCCCAGTGTTGTGCGGCTTCGTTCTTCTCCTTTCGGAAGCTGCCGCTCTCTCCTGCTTCGGGAGGCGAGGAGAAGGCTTCTTCGCCAGCAGAGCAGTTTGCCGGTCGCAGAGCAGTTTGCCGGTCACAGAGCAGTTTACCGGTCACAGAGCAGTTTGCACAGAGCAGTTTGCAGTGCAGATCATTTTGCCGGTCACAGGGCAGTGTTCCGGGTGCAGATCATCTTGCCGGTCACAGAGCAGTTCCTGGTGCAGATCATTTTGCCGGTCACAGAGCAGTTTGCCGGGTGCAGATCATCTTGCCGGTCACAGAGCAGTTCCGGGTGCAGATCATTGTGCCGGTCACAGAGCAGTTTGCCGGGTGCAGTGCACTCGTGCCGGTCACAGTGCACTCCGGAGCGCGGCTTCTGCCCAATGAGTCCCGGGACAGGCGCTTAGCCTCGGAGAGCTCTGTATCTTCATTTTTAGCAGCTCTTGCCGCCTACATCTTAGCAAAAAGCTTTTTCACAAATTCTGGCAAGGAGAAACTGTGCCACGACTGAAAACATCTCTGATCGTCTTCTAGACGTTGCAGGGGGGGTCTTCTGAGTGTTTGCAAGAATCAAAAGAAAGTTGTCCAAAATGCCTCCTTTTCCAATTTTAATGTGTCTGGAAAAGGCAGGAGCTTGGAAAAGTATTGTTTTCTATGAATTTGCAAGCTGCGCACACATTCCCAGTGTTGTGCGGCTTCGTTCTTCTCCTTTCGGAAGCTGCCGCTCTCTCCTGCTTCGGGAGGCGAGGAGAAGGCTTCTTCGCCAGCAGAGCAGTTTGCCGGTCGCAGAGCAGTTTGCCGGTCACAGAGCAGTTTACCGGTCACAGAGCAGTTTGCCGAGTGCAGATCATTTTGCCGGTCACAGGCAGTGTTCCGGGTGCAGATCATCTTGCCGGTCACAGAGCAGTTCCCTGGGTGCAGATCATTTTGCCGGTCACAGAGCAGTTTGCCGGGTGCAGATCATCTTGCCGGTCACAGAGCAGTTCCATTGGTGCAGATCATTCTGCCGGTCACAGAGCAGTTTGCCGGGTGCAGTGCACTCGTGCCGGTCACAATGCACTCCGGAGCGCGGCTTCTGCCCAATGAGTCCCGGGACAGGCGCTTAGCCTCGGAGAGCTCTGTATCTTCATTTTTAGCAGCTCTTGCCGCCTACATCTTAGCAAAAAGCTTTTTCACAAATTCTGGCAAGGAGAAACTGTGCCACGACTGAAAACATCTCTGATCGTCTTCTAGACGTTGCAGGGGGGTCTTCTGAGTGTTTGCAAGAATCAAAAGAAAGTTGTCCAAAATGCCTCCTTTTCCAATTTTAATGTGTCTGGAAAAGGCAGGAGCTTGGAAAAGTATTGTTTTCTATGAATTTGCAAGCTGCGCACACATTCCCAGTGTTGTGCGGCTTCGTTCTTCTCCTTTCGGAAGCTGCCGCTCTCTCCTGCTTCGGGAGGCGAGGAGAAGGCTTCTTCGCCAGCAGAGCAGTTTGCCGGTCGCAGAGCAGTTTGCGGTCACAGAGCAGTTTACCGGTCACAGAGCAGTTTGCCGAGTGCAGATCATTTTGCCGGTCACAGGGCAGTGTTCCGGGTGCAGATCATCTTGCCGGTCACAGAGCAGTTCCCTGGGTGCAGATCATTTTGCCGGTCACAGAGCAGTTTGCCGGGTGCAGATCATCTTGCCGGTCACAGAGCAGTTCCATTGGTGCAGATCATTCTGCCGGTCACAGAGCAGTTTGCCGGGTGCAGTGCACTCGTGCCGGTCACAGTGCACTCCGGAGCGCGGCTTCTGCCCAATGAGTCCCGGGACAGGCGCTTAGCCTCGGAGAGCTCTGTATCTTCATTTTTAGCAGCTCTTGCCGCCTACATCTTAGCAAAAAGCTTTTTCACAAATTCTGGCAAGGAGAAACTGTGCCACGACTGAAAACATCTCTGATCGTCTTCTAGACGTTGCAGGGGGGGTCTTCTGAGTGTTTGCAAGAATCAAAAGAAAGTTGTCCAAAATGCCTCCTTTTCCAATTTTAATGTGTCTGGAAAAGGCAGGAGCTTGGAAAAGTATTGTTTTCTATGAATTTGCAAGCTGCGCACACATTCCCAGTGTTGTGCGGCTTCGTTCTTCTCCTTTCGGAAGCTGCCGCTCTCTCCTGCTTCGGGAGGCGAGGAGAAGGCTTCTTCGCCAGCAGAGCAGTTTGCCGCAGTTTGCCGCAGAGCAGTTTACCGGTCCAGAGCAGCACAGAGCAGTTTACCGGTCACAGAGCAGTTTACCGGTCACAGAGCAGTTTGCCGAGTGCAGATCATTTTGCCGGTCACAGGGCAGTGTTCCGGGTGCAGATCATCTTGCCGGTCACAGAGCAGTTCCCTGGGTGCAGATCATTTTGCCGGTCACAGAGCAGTTTGCCGGGTGCAGATCATCTTGCCGGTCACAGAGCAGTTCCATTGGTGCAGATCATTCTGCCGGTCACAGAGCAGTTTGCCGGGTGCAGTGCACTCGTGCCGGTCACAGTGCACTCCGGAGCGCGGCTTCTGCCCAATGAGTCCCGGGACAGGCGCTTAGCCTCGGAGAGCTCTGTATCTTCATTTTTAGCAGCTCTTGCCGCCTACATCTTAGCAAAAAGCTTTTTCACAAATTCTGGCAAGGAGAAACTGTGCCACGACTGAAAACATCTCTGATCGTCTTCTAGACGTTGCAGGGGGGGTCTTCTGAGTGTTTGCAAGAATCAAAAGAAAGTTGTCCAAAATGCCTCCTTTTCCAATTTTAATGTGTCTGGAAAAGGCAGGAGCTTGGAAAAGTATTGTTTTCTATGAATTTGCAAGCTGCGCACACATTCCCAGTGTTGTGCGGCTTCGTTCTTCTCCTTTCGGAAGCTGCCGCTCTCTCCTGCTTCGGGAGGCGAGGAGAAGGCTTCTTCGCCAGCAGAGCAGTTTGCCGGTCGCAGAGCAGTTTGCCGGTCACAGAGCAGTTTACCGGTCACAGAGCAGTTTGCCGAGTGCAGATCATTTTGCCGGTCACAGGCAGTGTTCCGGGTGCAGATCATCTTGCCGGTCACAGAGCAGTTCCCTGGGTGCAGATCATTTTGCCGGTCACAGAGCAGTTTGCCGGGTGCAGATCATCTTGCCGGTCACAGAGCAGTTCCATTGGTGCAGATCATTCTGCCGGTCACAGAGCAGTTTGCCGGGTGCAGTGCACTCGTGCCGGTCACAGTGCACTCCGGAGCGCGGCTTCTGCCCAATGAGTCCCGGGACAGGCGCTTAGCCTCGGAGAGCTCTGTATCTTCATTTTTAGCAGCTCTTGCCGCCTACATCTTAGCAAAAAGCTTTTTCACAAATTCTGGCAAGGAGAAACTGTGCCACGACTGAAAACATCTCTGATCGTCTTCTAGACGTTGCAGGGGGGGTCTTCTGAGTGTTTGCAAGAATCAAAAGAAAGTTGTCCAAAATGCCTCCTTTTCCAATTTTAATGTGTCTGGAAAAGGCAGGAGCTTGGAAAAGTATTGTTTTCTATGAATTTGCAAGCTGCGCACACATTCCCAGTGTTGTGCGGCTTCGTTCTTCTCCTTTCGGAAGCTGCCGCTCTCTCCTGCTTCGGGAGGCGAGGAGAAGGCTTCTTCGCCAGCAGAGCAGTTTGCCGGTCGCAGAGCAGTTTGCCGTCACAGAGCAGTTTGCCGGTCACAGAGCAGTTTGCACAGAGTTTTCACAGAGCAGTTTGCCGAGTGCAGATCATTTTGCCGGTCACAGGGCAGTGTTCCGGGTGCAGATCATCTTGCCGGTCACAGAGCAGTTTGCCGGGTGCAGATCATTTTGCCGGTCACAGAGCAGTTTGCCGGTGCAGATCATCTTGCCGGTCACAGACAGAGATCATTGTGCCGGTCACAGAGCACTTTGCCGGGTGCAGTGCACTCGTGCCGGTCACAGTGCACTCCGGAGCGCGGCTTCTGCCCAATGAGTCCCGGGACAGGCGCTTAGCCTCGGAGAGCTCTGTATCTTCATTTTTAGCAGCTCTTGCCGCCTACATCTTAGCAAAAAGCTTTTTCACAAATTCTGGCAAGGAGAAACTGTGCCACGACTGAAAACATCTCTGATCGTCTTCTAGACGTTGCAGGGGGGGTCTTCTGAGTGTTTGCAAGAATCAAAAGAAAGTTGTCCAAAATGCCTCCTTTTCCAATTTTAATGTGTCTGGAAAAGGCAGGAGCTTGGAAAAGTATTGTTTTCTATGAATTTGCAAGCTGCGCACACATTCCCAGTGTTGTGCGGCTTCGTTCTTCTCCTTTCGGAAGCTGCCGCTCTCTCCTGCTTCGGGAGGCGAGGAGAAGGCTTCTTCGCCAGCAGAGCAGTTTGCCGGTCGCAGAGCAGTTTGCCGGTCACAGAGCAGTTTACCGGTCACAGAGCAGTTTGCCGAGTGCAGATCATTTTGCCGGTCACAGGCAGTGTTCCGGGTGCAGATCATCTTGCCGGTCACAGAGCAGTTCCCTGGGTGCAGATCATTTTGCCGGTCACAGGCAGTTTGCCGGGTGCAGATCATCTTGCCGGTCACAGAGCAGTTCCATTGGTGCAGATCATTCTGCCGGTCACAGAGCAGTTTGCCGGGTGCAGTGCACTCGTGCCGGTCACAGTGCACTCCGGAGCGCGGCTTCTGCCCAATGAGTCCCGGGACAGGCGCTTAGCCTCGGAGAGCTCTGTATCTTCATTTTTAGCAGCTCTTGCCGCCTACATCTTAGCAAAAAGCTTTTTCACAAATTCTGGCAAGGAGAAACTGTGCCACGACTGAAAACATCTCTGATCGTCTTCTAGACGTTGCAGGGGGGTCTTCTGAGTGTTTGCAAGAATCAAAAGAAAGTTGTCCAAAATGCCTCCTTTTCCAATTTTAATGTGTCTGGAAAAGGCAGGAGCTTGGAAAAGTATTGTTTTCTATGAATTTGCAAGCTGCGCACACATTCCCAGTGTTGTGCGGCTTCGTTCTTCTCCTTTCGGAAGCTGCCGCTCTCTCCTGCTTCGGGAGGCGAGGAGAAGGCTTCTTCGCCAGCAGAGCAGTTTGCCGGTCGCAGAGCAGTTTGCCGGTCACAGAGCAGTTTACCGGTCACAGAGCAGTTTGCCGAGTGCAGATCATTTTGCCGGTCACAGAGCAGTTCCATTGGTGCAGATCATCTTGCCGGTCACAGAGCAGTTTCCGGGTGCAGATCATCTTGCCGGTCACAGAGCAGTTCCATTGGTGCAGATCATTCTGCCGGTCACAGAGCAGTTTGCCGGGTGCAGTGCACTCGTGCCGGTCACAATGCACTCCGGAGCGCGGCTTCTGCCCAATGAGTCCCGGGACAGGCGCTTAGCCTCGGAGAGCTCTGTATCTTCATTTTTAGCAGCTCTTGCCGCCTACATCTTAGCAAAAAGCTTTTTCACAAATTCTGGCAAGGAGAAACTGTGCCACGACTGAAAACATCTCTGATCGTCTTCTAGACGTTGCAGGGGGGGTCTTCTGAGTGTTTGCAAGAATCAAAAGAAAGTTGTCAAAATGCCTCCTTTTCCAATTTTAATGTGTCTGGAAAAGGCAGGAGCTTGGAAAAGTATTGTTTTCTATGAATTTGCAAGCTGCGCACACATTCCCAGTGTTGTGCGGCTTCGTTCTTCTCCTTTCGGAAGCTGCCGCTCTCTCCTGCTTCGGGAGGCGAGGAGAAGGCTTCTTCGCCAGCAGAGCAGTTTGCCGGTCGCAGAGCAGTTTGCCGGTCACAGAGCAGTTTGCCGGTCACAGAGCAGTTTGCCGAGTGCAGATCATTTTGCCGGTCACAGGGCAGTGTTCCGGGTGCAGATCATCTTGCCGGTCACAGAGCAGTTCCATTGGTGCAGATCATTTTGCCGGTCACAGGCAGTTTGCCGGTGCAGATCATCTTGCGGTCACAGAGCAGTTCCATTGGTGCAGATCATTCTGCCGGTCACAGAGCACTTTGCGGGTGCAGTGCACTCGTGCCGGTCACAATGCACTCCGGAGAGCGGCTTCTGCCCAATGAGTCCCGGGACAGGCGCTTAGCCTCGGAGAGCTCTGTATCTTCATTTTTAGCAGCTCTTGCCGCCTACATCTTAGCAAAAAGCTTTTTCACAAATTCTGGCAAGGAGAAACTGTGCCACGACTGAAAACATCTCTGATCGTCTTCTAGACGTTGCAGGGGGGGTCTTCTGAGTGTTTGCAAGAATCAAAAAAGTTGTCCAAAATGCCTCCTTTTCCAATTTTAATGTGTCTGGAAAAGGCAGGAGCTTGGAAAAGTATTGTTTTCTATGAATTTGCAAGCTGCGCACACATTCCCAGTGTTGTGCGGCTTCGTTCTTCTCCTTTCGGAAGCTGCCGCTCTCTCCTGCTTCGGGAGGCGGAGAAGGCTTCTTCGCCAGCAGAGCAGTTTGCCGGTCGCAGAGCAGTTTGCCGGTCACAGAGCAGTTGCCGAGTGCAGATCATTTTGCCGGTCACAGGGCAGTGTTCCGGTGCAGATCATCTTGCCGGTCACAGAGCAGTTCCATTGGTGCAGATCATTTTGCCGGTCACAGAGCAGTTTGCCGGGTGCAGTGCACTCGTGCCGGTCACAGTGCACTCCGGAGCGCGGCTTCTGCCCAATGAGTCCCGGGACAGGCGCTTAGCCTCGGAGAGCTCTGTATCTTCATTTTTAGCAGCTCTTGCCGCCTACATCTTAGCAAAAAGCTTTTTCACAAATTCTGGCAAGGAGAAACTGTGCCACGACTGAAAACATCTCTGATCGTCTTCTAGACGTTGCAGGGGGGGTCTTCTGAGTGTTTGCAAGAATCAAAAGAAAGTTGTCCAAAATGCCTCCTTTTCAATTTTAATGTGTCTGGAAAAGGCAGGAGCTTGGAAAAGTATTGTTTTCTATGAATTTGCAAGCTGCGCACACATTCCCAGTGTTGTGCGGCTTCGTTCTTCTCCTTTCGGAAGCTGCCGCTCTCTCCTGCTTCGGGAGGCGAGGAGAAGGCTTCTTCGCCAGCAGAGCAGTTTGCCGGTCGCAGAGCAGTTTGCCGGTCACAGAGCAGTTTACCGGTCACAGAGCAGTTTGCCGAGTGCAGATCATTTTGCCGGTCACAGGGCAGTGTTCCGGGTGCAGATCATCTTGCCGGTCACAGAGCAGTTCCCTGGTGCAGATCATTTTGCCGGTCACAGGGCAGTTTGCCGGGTGCAGATCATCTTGCCGTCACAGAGCAGTTCCATTGGTGCAGATCATTCTGCCGGTCACAGAGCAGTTGCCGGGTGCAGTGCACTCGTGCCGGTCACAATGCACTCCGGAGCGCGGCTTCTGCCCAATGAGTCCCGGGACAGGCGCTTAGCCTCGGAGAGCTCTGTATCTTCTTTTTAGCAGCTCTTGCCGCCTACATCTTAGCAAAAAGCTTTTTCACAAATTCTGGCAAGGAGAAACTGTGCCACGACTGAAAACATCTCTGATCGTCTTCTAGACGTTGCAGGGGGGGTCTTCTGAGTGTTTGCAAGAATCAAAAGAAAGTTGTCCAAAATGCCTCCTTTTCCAATTTTAATGTGTCTGGAAAAGGCAGGAGCTTGGAAAAGTATTGTTTTCTATGAATTTGCAAGCTGCGCACACATTCCCAGTGTTGTGCGGCTTCGTTCTTCTCCTTTCGGAAGCTGCCGCTCTCTCCTGCTTCGGGAGGCGAGGAGAAGGCTTCTTCGCCAGCAGAGCAGTTTGCCGGTCGCAGAGCAGTTTGCCGGTCACAGAGCAGTTTACCGGTCACAGAGCAGTTTGCCGAGTGCAGATCATTTTGCCGGTCACAGAGCAGTTTTCCGAGTGCAGATCATTTTGCCGGTCACAGTGCAGTGTTCCGGGTGCAGATCATCTTGCCGGTCACAGAGCAGTTCCATTGGTGCAGATCATTTTGCCGGTCACAGAGCATTTGCCGGGTGCAGTGCACTCGTGCCGGTCACAGTGCACTCCGGAGCGCGGCTTCTGCCCAATGAGTCCCGGACAGGCGCTTAGCCTCGGAGAGCTCTGTATCTTCATTTTTAGCAGCTCTTGCCGCCTACATCTTAGCAAAAAGCTTTTTCACAAATTCTGGCAAGGAGAAACTGTGCCACGACTGAAAACATCTCTGATCGTCTTCTAGACGTTGCAGGGGGGGTCTTCTGAGTGTTTGCAAGAATCAAAAGAAAGTTGTCCAAAATGCCTCCTTTTCCAATTTTAATGTGTCTGGAAAAGGCAGGAGCTTGGAAAAGTATTGTTTTCTATGAATTTGCAAGCTGCGCACACATTCCCAGTGTTGTGCGGCTTCGTTCTTCTCCTTTCGGAAGCTGCCGCTCTCTCCTGCTTCGGGAGGCGAGGAGAAGGCTTCTTCGCCAGCAGAGCAGTTTGCCGGTCGCAGAGCAGTTTGCCGTCACAGAGCAGTTTGCCGGTCACAGAGCAGTTTGCCGAGTGCAGATCATTTTGCCGGTCACAGTGCAGTGTTCCGGGTGCAGATCATCTTGCCGTCACAGAGCAGTTCCTTGGTGCAGATCATTTTGCGGTCACAGGGCATTTGCCGGGTGCAGATCATCTTGCCGGTCACAGAGCAGTTCCATTGGTGCAGATCATTCTGCCGGTCACAGAGCACTTTGCCGGGTGCAGTGCACTCGTGCCGGTCACAATGCACTCCGGAGCGCGGCTTCTGCCCAATGAGTCCCGGGACAGGCGCTTAGCCTCGGAGAGCTCTGTATCTTCATTTTTAGCAGCTCTTGCCGCCTACATCTTAGCAAAAAGCTTTTTCACAAATTCTGGCAAGGAGAAACTGTGCCACGACTGAAAACATCTCTGATCGTCTTCTAGACGTTGCAGGGGGGGTCTTCTGAGTGTTTGCAAGAATCAAAAGAAAGTTGTCCAAAATGCCTCCTTTTCCAATTTTAATGTGTCTGGAAAAGGCAGGAGCTTGGAAAAGTATTGTTTTCTATGAATTTGCAAGCTGCGCACACATTCCCAGTGTTGTGCGGCTTCGTTCTTCTCCTTTCGGAAGCTGCCGCTCTCTCCTGCTTCGGGAGGCGAGGAGAAGGCTTCTTCGCCAGCAGAGCAGTTTGCCGGTCGCAGAGCAGTTTGCCGGTCACAGAGCAGTTTGCGAGTGCGATCATTTTGCCGGTCACAGGGCAGTGTTCCGGGTGCAGATCATCTTGCCGGTCACAGAGCAGTTCCATTGGTGCAGATCATTTTGCCGGTCACAGAGCAGTTTGCCGGGTGCAGTGCACTCGTGCCGGTCACAGTGCACTCCGGAGCGCGGCTTCTGCCCAATGAGTCCCGGGACAGGCGCTTAGCCTCGGAGAGCTCTGTATCTTCATTTTTAGCAGCTCTTGCCGCCTACATCTTAGCAAAAAGCTTTTTCACAAATTCTGGCAAGGAGAAACTGTGCCACGACTGAAAACATCTCTGATCGTCTTCTAGACGTTGCAGGGGGGGTCTTCTGAGTGTTTGCAAGAATCAAAAGAAAGTTGTCCAAAATGCCTCCTTTTCCAATTTTAATGTGTCTGGAAAAGGCAGGAGCTTGGAAAAGTATTGTTTTCTATGAATTTGCAAGCTGCGCACACATTCCCAGTGTTGTGCGGCTTCGTTCTTCTCCTTTCGGAAGCTGCCGCCCTCTCCTGCTCTCGGAGGCGAGGAGGCGGCTTCTTCGCCAGCAGAGCAGTGTGCCGGTCGCAGAGCAGTTTGCCGGTCACAGATCATTCTGCTGGTCACCGTGCGCTCCGGAGCGCGGATTCTGCCGAAAGACGCCTTGGGCCGGGTCTTAGCTTCGGAGTGTCTCTTGTGCCTATATCTTAGCAGAAAGCTTTTCCACTATGTCTCGCAAGGAGAAACTATGCCAGGACAGAAAACATCCCCGATCTTTTTTTAGAAGTTGCGCGGAGGTCGTCAGAGTGTTTTGCGAGAAGGAAAAAAAGTTGTCCCAAACTCCTTGTATTCTAATATTAATGTGAATTTAAGAGGCAGGACATTGATACGGTACTGTTTTCTAGAAGTCTAAAAGCTGTCGCACAGAGAAACTCTGCCAGCACCTCAAACTTTCTCCAAGTATGCCCCCGATCTTTCATTTGCTGCACATTCAAGAAGCACCCCTCTTTCTTAGTTAAGCTGCAAGTTGTTTTCAAATCCCCGTTCTTCCTGTCCCCTCCTCCCCATTTTGAACAGACACAAGCGCATTACCTTTCAGGAAAAATATCCAGGTAATAGATCCAGGAAGAATAGGCTTTGACTTAGAGGACCAAAACCTATCTAAGAGAAAATAGTCCATTCTTTGAGACCCAATATCACACATCTGTGTGCTGGAGGAAGAGTGGTATCTGCGTGTGTGAATGAGAAGTGTGCTCGTCCACAAACCAGAGCCAATATTTAGTAACCAACATGTAACAAGTGTGGGCGTATATCATTTCCTGCTCTTTTTTGGATCTTTTTTCTCAAAGGTTAATTTGCTTTTAAAGATTTTCTAGTCATTTGAAAAATTCTTCTGTGTTTGTGTGAGAATAGAAATCTCCATCAAGCTTCCTGTGTCAGAGCAGGGTAATCTTTTGGACTTGATGATGACTATTTGGAAGATAATATTTTCATCTACATACATCAATTTCCTTGTTTTGGAAATATTTTTGTAACTGAAAGTAGTAACTTTCAAGATGTGTTTTTAGAAGGTGTAAAAATTGAGATTCTCATTTGTATCACAGAAATACAAAGAACATGCCTTTAAACCATCCATTCCATCATTTCCTTTTTTTTTTTTTTTTTTTTTTTTTGACTTTTCAATAGCTAATTCTCACTTTAAAATCGCTTTTAAATGCACTGTTTTGACACAATTTTGTTATGTCTTCATTTCTAAGCTTCCAAATGATATTTAAAGAAGAGTAATTCCCTGTAACTACTTGACAGTTTCCAAAGTGGGGGGAGGGAGGGAAGGAAGTGGCAGAAGGATGTGGCGGAAGGAAGGAAGTGATGGAAGGAAGTGGGGAAGGAGGAAAGAGAGAAAGAGAGAGAGAGAAGAGAGAAAGAGAAGAAAGAAAGAAAGAAAGAAAGAAAGAAAGAAAGAAGAAAAAGAAAGAGAGAAAGAAGAAAGAAAGAAGGAAAAAAGAAAGAAGAAAGAAAGAAAGAAAGAAAGAAAGAAAGAAAGAAAGAAAGAAAGAAGAAAGAGAGAAAGAGAAAGAAAGAAAGAGAGAAAGAAGAAAGAAAGAAAGAAAGAAAGAAAGAGAAAGAAAGAAAAGAAAGAAAGAAGAAAAAGAAAGAAAGAAAGAAAGAAAGAAAGAAAGAAAGAAAGAAAAGAAAGAAAGAAAGAAAGAAAGAAAGAAGGAAAATTCCCAAATGTCAGAAACATTAAAAATGATAAAATATTTCCGTATATGATAAAGATCGAGGACTAGATGCTAGATATATTATTGCTAAATGGAACATATATGTGAGACCCAAACAGTTAAACTCATTGGATAGCAGTTTCTCAGAATGAATAGTCTGTTATTTCTATCTTCAACTACTTACTGCTACTGCACAGAATGAATATTACCATAGAATAATAGGATGGTTGGGTTTGGAAGGGACCTTACATTCACCTAATTTCACCCCCCCCACCCCACCCGCCCCCCATATCATTGGCAGGGACACCTTCCACTAGACCGCCTTAAGCTCAAAGACCCATTCAAGCTGGCCTTGAACACTTCCAGGAATGGGTCACCCACAACATGTTGCAGTGTCTGACAACCCTCCTGGCAAAGAATTTCTTCCCAATAGCCAAAGGAAACTTTTACTCTTCAGGTTTTAAAGCCATCCACACTTTTCCTATCACTCTGTGCCCTTGTGTAGCTCATCTGCCTCCTTCTGGTAGGCTGTCTTCAGCTACTGGAGAGCTGCTCTAACCATTTGCACAGAGCCTGCTCTTCTGCAGGCTGAGAAAATGCCTGCAGGACTCTGGCTTGGTGACAGACTCCATGTGCTGCACTGGGGGCTCAGACCATTCTTCTTCTTGCAATTGTTGGAGGATGCTCAGCCACTGTTGATTGTTCTTCATTGTGGTACAGGTAAGAACTAGTTGATTGTTTTAACAAAGACACACTTGAAATGATAAGAGTTACATTTTAAAGCAAATTAATTGGAGAAAGATTCCTAAACCTGTGGCCCGTTACCCCAGCCCATCCATTGATTGTACATGACATTCTTTGCAGATGTTATGATGCATGAACCAAAGCCAAGTGATGGAAACTACTTAAGACAGATGTTCTACCTGCTTACTGGAAGATGTTCTTGTCGGTCTAAAACAATCCCCCGAAAGTTAAGAACAAGAGATTACATCATGAAGTAATGAAGTGCTTTGGTTGAAAGTAAAATGCATTTGAAGGAAATGGCTTTGGGGGCTAGTAGAGCAAGATCTCAGAAATGGAGTGCCAGCTTAGTTCTCTGGTTCAGAGACAAGTGAAGCAATTCAGGAGTGTCTTCCTGTGAAAACAGTTGACAGATCTTTCTGCACAACAGTTAACAACCGGCATCAGAAATATGTGCAAATCAAATACTAGCCACTACAAGTCCGTCATCCAGGAGTGGTAAGGCCACTCAGACTCATAGCAGTGGTCTTGCTGCTGTGCCTTTTAGAATAGACAGAAAAGAATGAGGAAAAGAATTTTTTCCATCTAGCTTGTTTCGGTACTGGTACAAAGACTGTTTTCCCTCCCTCAGGAGACAGCAAAAGCTGCCAACAACTGAAATGCTTCAGAAATGGAAATGATCTGAATCACAAATATTTCTTTTCAAATCAAATTTAAAGCCTAAGTCATAACTGTAAAACAGATAGAACTATTTAAAGATAAATATACTATACATACCAAAATATTCCCAGAGAGGACTCTTGTGTGCTAAGTCTGTTTAAAAGTCTAGAGTTCCTGGTCAAAAACTTGTACACAGCTGAGGTTGCTCCATGATATTCTCTTTTCAGATTAATTCTACTCTTCAGTCTCACCACCTCTACCAACTGATTTCCATAAGTCCTTCAAATATGGTAATTTCACTTTCTTCGTTCTATGAAAAAAAATGACAGCGACGAGAGTTATTTGCACTCCGTATTTTCTGAAAAGCCTGAACATCGAGCTTAAGAACTTTATCATGACTTTTACTTCCTAGCAAACTAAATTTGAAGGGAATGGGAGCCTCAAGCGAAAGAATTTAGGCTTCTAATTCTTGCATTGTCTTCTTACTTACCTAAGACAAGATGTGGAAAGAGAATAGATCCAGTTAGCAGCTGTTTAACGTTTGCACATACTCTTCCACTAAAGAAGAGGTCCAGGATGGTTTTCTGGCCTTCCCTCCACAAGCTGCAGCTTCCTTCAAGGCGCATTCACCTGCTGTGGCATGGAGCTCTCCACAAGCTGCAGTGTAGGTATGTGTTCCTCCACGGTTCTCCAGGGACTGCTGGAAGACAGCCTGCTTCAAAATGATGTCCTCCAGGGACTGTGGGGGATTCTCTGCTCTGTCAACTGGAGCACCTCCTCCTCCTTCTTGGCTCACTTTAGTATCACGGAGCTGCTTCTCATACTCTGTTTTTCCCTCACTTGTCACTGCCTATTCATATGTTTTGTGCTTTTGACAAGATATTTTCACCGAGACTGATGGGCTCAGTTGAAGAAATGTGTCTTGCTAGAAAATTAGATGCTATACAAAACCATGATTTGATAGAAAAGAACGGTGGAAGTACAAATATACTGCTAAAGAACTGGAAAATTGCCAACGCTTCATTGTAATACGTCCCCTCATTTTGCCTGCTTTCTCCTTAAGATCTGGAAAGACTACTGGGCAGGAGACAGTGTTGTTTCAAGGAAAAGGCTTTCTTAGGATTCTAGGGTGCATGTTCCAATTTCTTCAGAAAATTGAGAAAAGGCACTTTGTCTTCTGTGATAAATGTCATTAGCCACTAGTGACAAAGTCTGACCAACAAGAGCAGATCAAAATCTGATGAGACCAAGCAATATACCTTCAGCGGCCAGGACAGAACCATCGAGTCGTCGAATCAGTTGAATTGGAAGGGGCCCATCAGGATCATCAAGTCCAACTCTTGGCCCTGCATGGGACCATCCTCGAGAATCACGCCATATGCCTGAGAGCAATGTCCAAAACTCAGACAGGCGTGATGCTGTGACCACTCCCTGGAGAGACTCTTCCAGTGCCCAGCCTTCCTCTGGTTCAAAACTTTTTCCTGATACCCGACCTAAACCTCCCCTGACTCAGCTGCATGCCATTTCTTTGAGTCCTGTCCTTGTAGACTTCATTTCAGGACTTTCTAATACCAAGGTGAGGCTGCCCCAGAGCAGAGCAGAGCAGAGCAGAGCAGAGCAGAGACAATCCCCACCTTGCCCAGCTGGCGACGCTGTGCCTGACGCACCCCAGGACAGGCTTGGCCCTCCTGGCTGCCAGGCCACTGCTGCTGCACATTCAGCTTGCCACTGGCCAGGAGCCTGGGTCCCTTTCTGCAGTGCTTCTCTCCGGCCTCTTGCTCCCTAGTCTATACACACACCAGGACTGCCCTGTGGCAGGTGCTGAATCCAGCACTTGCCCTTGCTCAACTCCATGTGGGTGGTGATTGCCTGTGGGAATCCTCAAAAACAGAGGGCTTTGGGAAAGCTGCAAAAGGCAGGCCTCAGAGACAGCAGAACTGTGATTGGAGCTAAGCAGTAGTCATAAGGTTTGTCAGCAGAAAAAATTAGATCAGAAGTAGAATAGTAAGGACAAATAGAACAATGGTCTGTGTATTCACGCTTGTCTAGAAGAACTCCCTAAGCTACAGCAAAGTACATCTAGCCAGATGTTGGGAAGTTCTAAGCTTCATCATGGAGCTCTGTGCATTGTGTCTTAAGGTTTACAAGCAGGTCTTTTCTTCGAAAGAAGCAAGCATTGTTTTAACCACAGCTACATGTGCTTCTAGTGACTGGATAGAACTACTGTCAATATGCTTTTGCTTTGTGTGATTGGTCAAAAAACTTTGAAAGGAAGTTGTAACTTAAGAACTTCTTCAGTTCTTTGTCTGCTGCTGGGGATGTGAGTTGCTGGCAGCTTCCCATTGTCATCACCATGTAATGAGACTGATGCTGGAAAACACAACAGCTTGAGACGTCGTCCCCAGCAGTCCCGCCCCTTTTGTGATTTGTGCATAGACTCCCGGCCAGCAATAATTGCCCATCTCTCCTATTTGGCAAGATCTCTCTGCAAGGTCTCTGTGCCCTCAAGGGAGTTAGTTCACAGCTCCTCCCAATTTAGTGTCTTTGGCAAAGTTGCTTAATATTTCTTCAAGTGCTGTGTCCAGCTTGTTCAAAAGATGATGAAGAGAACTGGCCCAAGGATGATACTGTCTTAGCCACTGAAATTAGCGCTTCATACTTCTTCTTGTTCCTTAGTGCAGAAATCACAACAAATGTCTTCTTTGCTTCTTTTCTATCCATGCAGATATCTTTGCTTATGCTCATGCTTTTTATCCCAACAGCAGCTGACACCACATTTACAGACACAGCAACAGCACACTTTTCCTGCTCTTACTAGACTTAACAATTTTGCAACCTGTCAATCAGTGACCTTTGCAACTAAAGTCAGACCTTCAGCATTTCTCATCAAATGAATGTCCTCAGAAGAAAACTTTGCTGCATACTCTGGATGACTGAAGAATAGATGATCATGAGTTAGCGTCACAATCATTTAAGCACAGAGCCTGTACTTTAGCAGGGAAAAAATTCAAAGAAGAGCTATTTGATGCAACAAGATATCTGAGAAACAAAAGAACTAGGATCTTCCAAAGGGTTCCCTGCAGTAGAAATGTACTTGTATGAATACAGAAGATAAAAGATGTGGTTTTGAAAGGCTATATCCTTGCTAAGCTAGATTGGATCTCATCCTGTAGATAACAGATCAAGGAGCTCAAAATGGAGCTAGAGAGGCATGTCCAGGTAATGAGATACAGCAAAGCATTTTTCAAGATCATTCTGGTGGACTGGGAAGTTGGGTTAAATCTGCCACACCCATTCACTTTTGGGGACTGAATTGTGGAGTGCTAAACCATATCTGCTGCTGTGCAAAGTAAAGAGATCTATCCAAATTGGATGGTCAATGTGAACACTCTCACTCTTGATTCTAAAACACGTCATAAGCTAGAAATCAGTCTTAGGAACAAAATGAAATAAAGCTGTTCTACCATCTTGGAATGGGAAAATATGGTCAAAATATTTTTTCCTTATGTTTTGTTTTCTTCTTTTTTCTTTTCTTTTTTTTTTTTTTTTTTTTTTAATCCCACTTGATGTGATTCATAGTTTCAACCATTCTGGAATGCTTTCAACAGATGAACCCAGCATAGTAGTTTTATTACAGGCTCTTGCCCCTTACATGCTTCCTTACAGGTTTGGAAACAATTAGTGGTTTTTATTTCTTTTCCCAGAGACAACTTTTAAAGGACTACTTAACACCTAAAAATCATCATTTCTCGGGTTTCTCCAAGCTTTTTGAGAAAGCTGTTTTGGTTTTGTTTTGGTTTGTTTTTATATATATATATATAATTTTTTATTTCTTTATTGATGACATTATTCATTCCTAATGTCTTTAGACCTACTAAGAGAAGAAGTTAAAAGTAGATCTTATTTTCAAGAGACTGTTAAAGCTAATGAGCTGCCAGTCTTGGTATTTGTATGTTTCTAAATCCTTTGAATTCCAAGGTTGCCTTCCTGAATCCTCAGTTTCATTAGAAAACATTGTGTTTATAAAACAGAGCCAGTTCAATTGCTTCTGCAAATTCACCTTCATTTGATAGGATTGTACTTCACGAAATCTTGCTGCATTCAAACGTTGAAAGTATAGATGTGACATCATATGTGACCCTTCCATCTGTCTGAACTGTATTTCATTGTCTGAGTTTCTCAGTTGCTTCAAATAAGGACAGAATCTTTTCAATGTGCATGGCATGTTATCTGAAGATCTGCTTTCTTGACTTGCTTGAATGGGAAGAGAAGGGAAATACATTCTGAATGTTATCTTTGAGAGTCTACTTTTACCTACCAGTGTGTTTATGTGGACTAGAACCAATTTCAGCTTGAAAGAAGGTATTGTCACCATCCGACAATAGCAGCGGGGGAGTGATGGTTGGTTCAACTGATCTCGGAGTGCAGCAGACAACACGGAAAGGGGATTGCAGTATCAATCCAAACAAATACACCTTGATAGAATGAGCAGAGTAAATGCGTGAAAGGAATTAAGGAGAGGAAAAGAATAGAAAAGAGGGGGAGAAAGAGAGAGGGAGCTACCAACCACAGAGAAACTAAGTCCTCATAGTCCAGCCGATAGAGTTTGCCTAGTCACGTCGGGAAGATCTCAAAGTCCTGGTTAACTCAAGGTTCTCTTCTAGTCCATTGCTGAGGGGCGGAAACAGATCTTGAAATGGCTGAGGGGGAACAGATCCAATCAAGAAGAAGAAGTCTATTGAAATTGCTGAGGGGGAGAAAGGTATTGAAGACGGGTACAGACAGTCCATATTCTCAGCAGGATAAGTCAGTATCAGCAGTGAGTGGCACACATTGTTTCAGGACTGCTTTCTATGGGAAAGCAGTCTAGGTCCAGTGAACACATCTGTAGGCAATACTTTGCAGGCATCCTACTTCAGTCAGGCCAGCAGCCCTGCATCAGAATTACGGGGGTCTCAGTCCTTGGTAGGGGCGCTTCAATCTCCATCCCTGACGGTGGTAGTGGAGCAGATGAAGGATTTTCCATGGGGGGGCTACCAAGTTGCCCCAGTAAGTTCATTTGGCCAAGAGGTGGGAAAATTCCTGGCCTATTGTCGCCAAGCAGGTGCAAGCATATAGGGTGTGAAGCCCTTTGGTAGGCCCTGCTAGAAGCAGTCACTGTAGACACAGCTGTGAACAATCACTTGGCAGGCCAGAATTCTGCTCAGGGGCCTCAGGATTTTTGGCGTTCATCCACCAGTGGCCGGCCAGAATTCCCATCAGGGTCTTTAGGGTCCCAGTGTCTGTCCTGGGAATGGTTGTGAGGCAAATGAGGCGAACTTCAGACCGTCTTTCACGCGTTTCAGAAAATCTGTTTACTGAAATGGCCAAAAAGAATGCATAACACGTAGAATTGATGGGGGAAAAAAAAAACAAGCTCAAACCGTTGGAGCAATATCAATCTAGAGAATGCCATGTCTCTATGAAAAATACAAAAAACTTCTATTTTCAAACGCACCTACAAATCACCATTTTGCATCTTTTTTGTTTTGTTGTTTTGTTTTGTTTTAAAGCTCTGGCATTTATCGGATTCCTTTTTGAGCTAGTTCAGCTCATTCATCTGTTAAGAAAGCAGCTAAAAATAAATGGAAAAACCTATGGGGAACAGGATGCCACTCCAGCCATGTTGTAGGGAAGCATTAGGTCAGCCTTCTGTGTTGTAGAAATACGTCTGTCATCTAGGAAAATCAATGCGTAGCACTATCTTCTTTTGAACTTTCTCATTGCTACTGGGTTCCTGAATGATCAAGATGGTTTCAAAGCAAACAACACCCAGCCCGCGAAGATACTCTCCAAACTATTGCAATGGAATCACTTGATCAGGTGAAGAGCTCGCTATGCAAAAGATGAATATGATGTCAAGAATGCTTTGTTGTGGATTACCATTGTTTGGGATCCTTTATCCCTTACCCTTCCATGTAGTTCTAGGAAAAAATTAAGCAGCCACAAGGCTTTTACAGGTGTTCTTGTCTTTTGGGATAGTAAGGATTTAGGGTAGTAAACAAAACGGTGGTGAGTTTTACTATTGACTTTATTGCTGTTTCACTTGGAATGAACTGCTTTGCATTTCAGCTTACCCATCAGTAGAATGAGAGGAATAATATCTTCCTTCTTGCCCAAAAGATGTTGAATGATGCCTGTGATGTCACGGAGGTAAAAACGAAAACCATTGTGATTGAAAGGAAGTATTGGCATGCCACAAGGTGTTGGGGTGCGTGATTCTGAGCCCAGGCTAACTGCAGCAGCAGCCAGCAGTCTGGCGTGTGTCCCGATCCGTCCCAGTGGTACGGATGACGGGGTGGATTTTAAGGTGCAAAAATAACCATCAAGGACACAGGGGATTTACAGCAACAAAAATCAGTACAATTTTATTGAAGATCATAACAGAAGAGTGTTGGTGTAGTGGGGAACCGGAGAGAGAAGGAAAAAGCAAGGGAAAGAGGGAGGAAAGGGGGGGAATGGGTATTATAGCTACCGAAACCGTGGCGTCGCTTCTTCGGTCCAGCCGTGAAGAGCTCAGCAGGATACCAGGTCCGGGGAGATCTCAAAGGCACGGCTGAACTGGACCCCAATTATACTATTTTTTGTTGGGGGAAGGGAGGTGGTTTCATAACCAAGACAATGGTTGTCAAGGGGGGGAGAAGGTACAGAACAGGGGGGTACCGGTACACAGAGTCCGAGCCCAGTAACCAGCAAGAGCCATTGTTTTCATGCCCCAGTGCTTGCTCTGGGCAGCCTTCTCCCCACACCACTGTGCACCCCCCCCCCGAGTTTGGGGGTGTTCAGTCCCAGTCTTTGGAAAAAGGTACAAGGGGGTTTCTTGCAGAGGAGCGTCTCGTTTTGATTCCTTGATGAAGAAGCTCGCATCTCTGCCTGTCTGTCACGATGGTTGAAGGCAGGCAAGAGGGGTCTTTTCCATTGGAAGGAGGCCATTTCCACGGTTCAAAGCCAGCCAGGCCGAAAGGGGCGGGGGAGAAAGCCCAAATCCATTGCATTGTTCAAAAGAAGCAAAATGTCCCGTCCAGGTTCAGTGTGGCGTATCAACAGTGAGCTAACTTCTCCACCCTGCACTGGCTTAACAGTTTTCTTGACAGTCGTGAGGCAAAAATGCAGGATTTTGGACAGACTCTCACACGACCCCGTGACTCACGATTGTCTTGAGGGATCTTCATCAGCAGAACTCTGGTCTTCGGGTTCTTCAGAACTCGTCACATGTCGGTAGCATAACCCGGAAAAATAGAGACGATAGGAAAGAGGAGGGGAAAAAGAAAGAAAGAAGGAAAAGAAGAGAAAAGAGGGGAGAAAGGGAAGCAATAAACAAACATAATTAGTATTGATTATTATAACAATTTTCACAAATGATTGATCAATATTCTTTTATAACAATTTCAGAAATTATTAATTAATTATAACAATATTATCTGTATAACAATTTCGAAAAAATCAGTTGAAACAAATCACAGATAATCAAAACAAGAACAACAAACAAATCATAATAGAAGTATTAATTCTAAAAATTATTTTCTAAACAATTCACTACAGATCAAAAAGAATAACTTTAACAAAATCATACTCAGGAATCAAAATTGCTCTAAAGCATATATGCTTAATTCATCATTGTTTTGTGTCAAATGTTTTGGGAGTGTCTACTGTGTAGAGGACATTGGCTAGGCTATGTGCATCAATTCTAGATGTCAATCTCCTTAGCTTTTTCATCATGCTCCAATTCATAGCGAACAGGGCTGCTGACAAGATAAAGCTAAGCACGATTAGAATCAAAAGGACAACAATGGGATGACACGCCCTGTTCAGAACACCTGTGGCAGTGGGTGACCACCCAAAGAGGGTGTCCCACCACCTGTGCTCGGCATCTTGCTTTACCCTCTCCATGACCCGGTGTATTTGTCTCACATGATGATGAACAGTCACCAGGGTCTTCTGTCCGCTTTCCTTGATTTTCTCCAGGATCTCAACCAGGTCCTGATGCAGCAGCAGTTGTCTCACCAGGGTGAGGTCCATCCCAATAGGAGTAGGCATCAATTTGTGAATCAGTGTGTAGTTGGATTGCAGTAGGTAGTGAGAAGTAACTGGAGCTTCATAAGAAAAATCACATCCTGAAATCTTAGTAAAGTTACAAGCACAGAAGTTTGAGTGATTCTTTGTATCTACTACAACATCTTCTACAAGCACAGAATCACAGATAGTTCTAAAGCATGCACATCCATCGCCTATGTATACAAGAACTGTTTCAGAAGCCTCATTAGGACGAATTTCAAAATGACAGATGTTTTGCTCTGTGTCTAAACAGATATCCTGAGCTACGAGTGCATTGCTTTCACAGATGAAGCCTTGTTGTTCTCGGACAATACAGGATTCTAGGTTAACAGTTTGCCATTTGTCATCAGACTGACGGGCCCATCCTCTATGTTCTGTAGGATAGAGAACAGCTCCGTCGTGGTTTAATCCTAATGCAATAACAGGGAAAACCGAATGCACAGAAGCATTGCGTATGGTTAAAACAAAAGCAGTGGCTGTGTTTGAAACAGGGTCATAGGTAAAGTTCACCAGGTTCCACCAGGATTGGAATTCTTTTCAAAGCCAGTGGCACTGTCCCAAACTATTTTCCGAATTTCTGTGGGGAAAGTGCCTTCCTCGCCTTCTCTTATAATTGAGGCAGAGACTGACTGCATCCACAATTGTGCCTGGATACAGCTGAGAGCTAAGGAAACATTGTTTTCTGTAGCACTAAGTGCATCAATTACTAATTTGTGGTCATCCACGTTTACTCTCTCCCAATATGGCAAAATGTTTGACAGCAGCCACTGGTGTGTCCCCAGGGCTAACAGAGATGATCTTAGTGGTTGCTGTAATTTAGTCAGATCTCTAGTTGTAGCAGCCAATTTGTTCATTAGTATTTCAGAATCAATGCTATTCAGAATTCCCAATCCTGTACCCGCAACACCGGTCACGTCCCTTGGTGTTCTTGTTTTAAAAGAGCTTCGTTTCCGAAGCCAGGTGGTCCAGCCTTCAAAAGAGGTTTGCAAAAACGGAGAACAGGCTGGCTGAATGTCAGAAACATTGTTCTGCATTAGTAATTTGACCTGTTTGAGAGACCATGCCGGATTGAATAGTGTTTGTTGTTGGCCAGTTTTCCTGATTATATAAGGTCCAATTTCGAAGATTTTTGGAATGAGTATGACCGGTGGTGCAGGTGAAGTGGTAACAGTGGTAACATAGGGTTCAACATATATTACAAATTTAAAGGAAAGGCCTTGAAGTTTCTTGGACCAGAGACAAACTACCTCCACAGTGTGAGTCAATGTAAAACTGTGCCAGCAGTCCCGTACGCTTGAGTACTTACAGACTTGCTCTTGTTTGCCTGCCTGGTCTGTGGAAACACTGATTGCAGTTGCCTTGCTATAGTCAGACCCATTAACCATTCGGCATCCAATGTTAATTTTTTCTCCCACTATTCCTTGAAGCTGCCAGGTGTCATGTTTTTCCCATTCTTGTCTAGTGTATAACTTATCTTCATGTGTTACTGCTGTTAGCAAATTTAGACCTGTAACATCTCCCATAGATCCTGTAGACTGCAAAAAGGCTTGAGACCAGGGCCACTGGGAAAAAGGGCCTTTGGTTTCTCCTGCCACACAATTGGGGTGTGGTTGTTGTGCTTATTGGGCTCCGTGGGGGTCTAGCAATGTCTGCCTGTTGAGATGTGTTAAGAATGGGCTTCACACTTTCATTCTGAGGGAGTGTTATTGCGGTGCTCGGTGTGGGTTTTGGTACAGCGTTTATCTGAAATTTGTAAACCAGGCCTCTTAACCCTAATGAGTCAGCTGTATCATTCTGCCAGCGACATGTCACATAAGTAGGTTTTACCAAAACAAAACTGTACCAGCAGTCAGGTGATTCATCATTACAATGTCTTGTAATTGCAACATTGTTAGTTTTGGGACCTAAGACAGCACTACCAATGTGTTCCTGGCGGCAACACAGAGTGAGGGGTTTTGTTGTTTCAGAACACCCCCATTTCTTTGTGGGGCACAGTTTTGCTGAAGGGATGTCTAGATGATTCTTTCCGCCTGCCTCCAAAAAATTTCCAGCAATTATAATGGAGGTGGCTTTTTCATGGAGGGTTCCTTCCACTTTTCTGCATGCTACCACTACTGACTCACCAACCGTTCCCGTTAAGGTTCTGATCAAGTCGTTTTGGTCCCATCTCCACTCATTTGGTGGGTATATTTTGGAGTCATGCAACACTAGGGTCGCCAAGCTCGGGCGACGGTCCTTGGGGTATGACCCAAGAACATTGGTGTGCTGGATGGTGGCTTCAGGCCACAATTGCTCATCGGGAGGCTGTCCATGTAATTGTGGTAGGATGCAGAAAAGTATTAGCAGCGGTATCATGTTTCAGATGGCTCTCATGTCCCTCGGGGTTCTCCTGTAAAAGCAAAAGCAACAAAAAATCCTGCCATTGAGAGGCAGAAAAGAGTTAAAAGGAAGGGATTATCCAGCGTGTGTGTATGCGGTGCTCTTTTCCAAGAGCGTCAGAGGCTATCCATGCATATTTATTCAGAGGGGTTTTCAGCACAAGTGGTACCTCGCCCACCGTGGGGTGGTCCACTAGGACAGGTTGTCCAGGGTAATGTGATGGATTATTTGGGTCGTCAGGACCCTGCAGCGAGGGGATAATGCTTGGAGGTGTGGGGTAGAAAGCAGTAACTTTAGGGCAGCCATTCACTCCCCAGCTGCTATTTACCCCTTTAACTGCTTCCCACAGCCGACAGTCCCAATTTGCTTTCTGTGGCTTAAGGAATCGTTTTAAAAGGCCATTTGTCCTTTCCACGATCCCGTTAGCTTGAGGGTAGTAAGGAGTGTGAAAAGTCCACTTTATGCCTTCGGTTCTGGCCCAATCTTGTACTACCTTAGCAGTAAAGTGAGACCCGTTGTCTGACTGAATTTCCTGCGGCTTAGGAAAAGTTCCAAACCACTCCTGCAAAGCTTTGACTGTATTATCTCCTGTGGCTCTTTTAAAAGCATCAGCCTGTACCAATCCAGACACAATTTCCACTCCTACTAACACAAAATGTTTACCTCCTGACTTTTTAAAAGGACCAATGTCATCTACCTGCCACGCTTCCCACAAGCCTTTATCTTTCCTCAAATGCAGAGGGTCATCCTCTAAAGGATGCCTTTCTAGTCGCTTGCGACACTGTTCGCAGGCCGATATGCATGTTTTACACATTTCTCTGGTAACCGGCCAGCCACGGGCATGTGCTTCCTGATACAAATCCTTTGCACCCGTGTGCTGTCTTTTTACATGCAACCATTCTAATAGTTGACTCCAATCCTCTGAGATTGTTTCCTTTTTCAGGGGGCTAAGCCTTGCTAGTTCATCAGCTTTGTTGTTCCATTCTCCCGCCTGATTCCCGTCTGTTTGGTGAGAGGCTACCCAGCCAATCAAGAAATTCCCTTTACTAGCAACTTCTAGGATTTCTTGCCATTTCTCTTTCTGCCACACTGGGATTCTGTTGACTTCCCAGCCATTCTGTTGCCAAAAAGGGAGCCACTCAGTACAACCTTTATATACTGCATATGAATCAGTGTAGATGTAGACAGGAGAAGTATTCTGTGCCTCGTGTTGGAAAACACTCCAGACAGCTAGGAGTTCCCCAACCTGAGCGCTGCCCTCCCCCTCAGTAATAATTTTTTCTCCAGATGAAATATGTAAGGCAGCCGCCTTATATTTCCAAGTCTTCCCTTCCCGTTTTGAGCAGGCATCTGTAAACCAGCAGTTTGCTGCTAACTCAGACCAGAAGGGTGGTGCCACCTTTATTACAGAAGCAGGTTTGTCTTGGCCGCTGTCCAGGCTCTCAGTGTCTTGTATTGCTAAAAATTTTGCAGCTCCTTCTGTGACAGGAAAGGTATTACAGTAGCATTCTATCTGGGCATACCACTTTCTGACTGATGATTTTTGGGCTATGCCATCAGGTGGTGGTGTCCCACTGGTGACAGTTTTAATTACCTTGAAGGGACCTCTCAATATGATAGCTTGCTGTCCTGTAACTTTTTCTACTTCAATGAGAGCTAAGCTAACAACAAACAATCCCTTTTCCCAGGTAGTGTACCTCTTCTCAGCATCTTTAAAACCACGGGAAAAGAAACTAACAGGTCTTGTTGGACCCTCAGGACCCCGCTGCCAAATGTGTATTGATAGTCCAGAGGAGGCGAATCCCCATTCCACTTGAAAAGGGTCTGTAGGGTGGATGGCTCCCAATGCCTGATGTGCAGTGGCTTCAAAAATCAGTAATTGTAATGCTTCTTCCTGAGAAGGAGTCCAATCCCATTTGACTCCTTTCCTTAATAAGTTATAAAGGGGCCTAGCTATGATTGAGAAGTCTGGGATATGTTTCCTCCAGAATACTAATAGTCCTAAGGCTTGCTGGAGGTCTTTTTTGTTTTCAGGCATTTTCATCTGCTCTAAAGAAGTTAAAGTGTCAGGTGGGATACATGTGCTTCCAGATCGCCACCAGATTCCCAGACATTTTACTTCCTGAGAGGGCTTCTGGATTTTCTCCGGGGGAACCTTCAAATCTAGGCTTTCCAGATGTGAGATTATCTTCTGCTGGAGTTCCCCCACCTCCTCAATTTCCTCTCCTCCTACCAAAATGTCATCAATGTACTGATAAACAGTTACAGTGTCAGATTTAGGTATTTTTTCTAATTCCTTAGCTAGAGCGTGGTGGGCTAAGGTTGGAGAATGTTTGTAGCCTTGTGGCAATCTAGTAAATGTGTACTGTTGTCCCTCCCATGTGAAAGCAAAGCCATCCATGTCGTCTGGCTGTATAGGTATCATGAAGAACATGTCTTTGACATCTATTGTTGCCATGATTGTGTGAGCCTTTTCTTGTATTGATGTTATTAATTCAGCTAAATTTGGCACTGCTGCAGTCAGAGGGTCAGTGTTGGCATTAAGCCTGCGATAACCTACTGTAAGCCTCCATTGGCCATTGGGCTTTCGGACTGGCCATACAGGTGAATTATAAGGGGAGTGTGTATTAATTATTATTCCTTGGTCACGCAAATCCTGGATAACCGGTTTGATGCCTTCCCTGGCCCCAGAAGGCAAAGCATATTGTTTCACATTGATTGTTTTACTGTAAGGCAGTGCGGGTGCGGTCTGAAGCAGCCTAATGTTAAGTGGTGGAGCGCCGAAAGACCACAGAAAACCATCAGAGTCTTCCCACTGCTTTCCTGCGAGGACATCCATCCCTAACAGATTATTTGGTATGTCCCCAATTACCATTTTGACAACTAATTGATTTTCATATCCAGGGAGTGTTATTTTGACTGAAGCAACATTCATAGGTTCTATGGTTCCTAAAGCATTAAGAACGCAGCATTTCCTTTTTGTTGGAACCACTCCACACTCCTGGGCATCTTTATTTGTTAGTGCAGAGATTTGGGCTCCAGTGTCAACTATGAACGTTACCAAAATCCTTTTGGGGCCGTTATGGCTGTGATTAACATGTCTCCTGTTTTGTTTTTCGTGAGCTTTCGTCAATAAATCCAACCTCCGCCCCTTCGCTCACCTTTAAGCGGCGGAGATATTAGTTTCCCGAAAGCTCTGCTGCTGTAGATTCACTGTTTGTGTTTTGGGATACGGGCGGGTGGGCAGTTATGTTGCTTAAGCTCTGTGGAAAAAGTTGCGAAAGAGTTCTTTCTGGCTTACTGCCAGTGTTTTGAAAAAGAGATGCAGCTAGGGTTTCACTGCCTAAATTCTGAGAAAGAAGCTGGGAAAGGGTAACTTTGGCTCATTGGCTGTGTTCTGCGGGAGAGACTGAGATATAGTTTCACTGTGTGTGTTGGAAGGAGTGTATGGTGTTTTCGGAGGAGGGAGGGGGAACGGTGCATTAGGTTGGGTGGGGAGTTTGGTCTTCTAGACTGCCAGTTGTTTATTAATTTCTGTCATTTTTCAAGTGGTAAACCATCCATAATATCTCGGGGGATCCCCTTTTTTACTCCTAGGAGCCACCAGCGTTGTCTGTTGGAAATTTGTTTTCCTGGTTCTACATTTCCGGGGTTGGGGGTTCCCATCAACCGGACACCTTTTTGTCTTTTCTGGTTTTTCCTCCAGGCCTTTTACAGGTCCATATTGTCTACAATAATTAATTAAATCTACTGCGACCTCTCCCCATGTCCATACTTTACGGTTTTAGCAGGTGAACTAGATTGTGATTTGAGGATGGTGTCTGTGTATATGGTGAAAAATCAGAGTCACTAGACCCGGCTGGGTCAGTGGAGTTCTTGAGAAATCTATCCAGTCTTTCTACAGGGCTTAAAGCCATTCTAGTTTTTTGTATAGTAATTGCTGTTGGTTTCAATGTTTCTGGAAGCCCACGATTTAAAGGGGTCATTATTTCAGGCTTCACAGGCAATTGCATGGGAGATTCAAAACCAGGGGCTTAATTTTTTCTCATGTATCATTTGCAAGCATGCCGCTTTATGTACACTTTCTAAGAGCTGGTCGAGGGTGCCGACAATTGCCAGGGGGTCGCCCCTTTCTAACGGGTTTATTCCCCCGGCCCAAAAAGCTGCACGCTGTGTTAGAGACCAGGAGTCGCGCTTCTTTCTCCT